>JARHVA010004481.1:1312500-1549729 GCA_037957365.1 Torreya grandis | reverse complement strand
CAAGAAGAACATTAGTCCACCAAAATATTTAGTGTTTTTGAACACACCAGTCAAGAAACACATTTTTTTTTAGATAACATAAACATTGAATATGGTTTCAAAGAATCAGGATTATAACTAAATGACTATAAAATGTTATCATTAAATATCGATTCATATATAAACACAATCTATGGTGATATTAAGGAAACCTCACTGTACATATGCTAGGGTTCTTCAAAGAAACATAAAACAACACTATTGCCAATAATAAACTAAATTTTTTATCTACGTTACTAATGTAATAAATTAAACAAATATAACACTAATAAACATGGTATTATTATGAAAATATAACTAAATGTGAATAGGGGGTCATATAAAACCTTACGTTTTTTTAGGACTCCCATATGCGGTTCCTCCATAAATTATTTCCTTTACTATTTATCCCCAGTCACACCCTATAATTGTTTTATTCTTTTTGAGAATAGGTGTTTAATTCCTAAGAAAATAAAATTCTAAGTAAATGTAAATTAGTAATTAATGTGTCTCAATTATCCTACGTATTTATGTAAATATATATGTACTTTACATTTTCTAAAAATAGCAATAAGTGTGAATAAATCAAACTTAGCTAATTCTAGACTGAAACAAATGATACAAGGTTTGGAAATTACTATGCAGGGATAGAAGATTATCATAAATAAGACCCAAAATTCTATTTATAGATTTTAAAGGAGTACCAAACTTAGGACACCCTGATACTTGGTACTCTAGTCTACTTCTAACATTGTTATCCACTTTTGGTGTTGTTCTCTGGGTGGTCTAGTTTTTCTAGGTTCTACTTAGTAGACCTGTGAGACCCTAAAAGTGAAATATTGGAGCCTAGGTCTATGTATAGTTCATTATATGTCTAATTCAATCTTAAAAACCCTTAGGATCTCTAAGTACTTATACTTGGAGTATCAAACCTGGGAAATAGATGAGGGGTTAATGTGTAAAGGATACGTTGAATGCACTTCACACCCTATGTGTGGGCATGTTACCTACATATTGATACTCCAAAGAGGGATAAATCTAATGTATTTCTCCCATTTGAAGTTATTGGTACAATTATGTGATGTATGAAATTATATGTGCAGCTATAATGTACTTTGGATGACTAGGGACTAGTATGAGCACTTGACTATCCTTGAATTGGTCTTAGAAGGCTGTATCTAGAGAATAGGGAAGAGTGCTTGTGTGTAGTTACTTATATTATTGATTATTTCTTGTGAATTAGTGTTAAACCTTCTAAATGGAAATTTAATGGATTATATGAGATTGAATTAGTTTAACAAGGGAAAAGATAAGTATTTAGGAAAATTTGACCTTTTGAGGCTAAAGTGAACTTGGATAATAGCACCAAAAATAAAACACCCCTGAGTTCTAGCACTCTTATCCAATTTGAGTGCTATTATCCCTATGAGGATGAGACCTAGGGGGTGGATATAGGTCTAAGAGTGCTGATTGGGTCTCAAAAATCTAAGTCTAAGAAGTTATGAGTGACTGAGAATTAATGAAATTCTAGCCAAGAAGGGTTGAGTGAGCAAGAATGAAGACCAATAGGTTGGGTGCTATTAGTCATGCCTAAGTCATCCAATTTTACATTTTATTTGATTAAATTCCCCCCCCCTCCCCCACCCCTTTATTATAGTGATGAAGAAAAATGAAATACTAGGATAAAGGAAAAAAAGAAAGCATACCTGAACTTAACTAGAAGGGAAAAGCTCATGAAGCTATGTGATGTGAGATGTGTGTAGAGAGAGCACATTGTGATGTCTGAATCTGTAAATAAAAACATGAATTATATCAATTCTTAATATATATTTTATATCTAAAATAATAATTTATAAAATTTAATCAAAGGAAGATAGAGGAACAAATACACCTCATCGGGAACATGAACCAATACAAAACCTTTTGTGATGCTAGATTGTGTTGAGTATGTGCTGAATCAAGAATAATATCATGAACAAAGTTGAGTGCTCAATTCCATAGAATGTGGCTCAATAAAACAAAGTCTAACCCTTTTGATCCATAATCACCAATTAAGTTAAGTTATAAAATCATGCATGTTCTAATCAATGTCTAGACTATGTGTTTAATCCCTCTAAATAGGTGGCTTAAGAATACAAATATTGACCCTTTAAATCCATCATTGCCTTGTGAAGTGAAACTATGAAGTGATACTATTATAAAATATATGTCATATGATATGGCTTATGGATCACATGAATTTTTTATAAATCTGACATTATGGCATGAATAGCCAAATGTGTGCTAGGAACTAGGCCACTCTTGGCCATTTCAAAAGATGGAGATTAAGCTTGTAAGAAAGCTACTCTAAAATTTATGTATTAGGCTTATTGAAAGCTAACTCAAGAACTTAGGTAATAAAAAATAAAACTTGTATGAAAGTTTAACTTGAAATCTGATGCCAACCACCTGTATATAGAGTAAGGCATGTAATAACTGAGAATGCCTACAATAAACTAAACTTAGAAAGAAAAGAAGATTAATTGCCATGCACATTGGCCCCAATCACTGATGTTTAGAACATGGATTTTTATCTAGAATTTATGAAAACTTCCTAATCTAAACTAAAAGTTATAATCATCATGTCATGCATGATAACCCACTGTATCTGAGAAAATAATACTAAAATTGTTAAATCTGACTGATCTAAAAGTGCAAAAATTGTCCCTAAAATACATGTTTTACCTATTTATAGAAATCCTAAGTGTTTTTATACCTATATAGGAGTGATAAAATATTGAAACCCCATTTTTTTTTCAATACTATCCATTTCTAGTGGTATTATTTGATGTGAAAACTAACTGATGATATGAAATTATCACTATTTTTTTACTCTGATTTAACTAGTTTGACCTCTAGATTTGGTATTGAGTGTTTTGAATGTTGTTGCTTTGACTATTAGGAGGTTTGATATTTATGAAAAAACCCTATTTGATTCCCCCTCTTTTTAGGTTTGGGATGATGAGCCTATAATGATTTCCCTCACAAGAAAAGAGTCCTACAAGTGTGTTAAAGTGTATAAATACAAGATATAACATTGAATATTTCAAAAGATATTTAAAAATATATAATTATTCAAATTGATATATTGGTATATAAACAAGGGTATGCATAGATAGATATAATAGTGTAAGAACATGTGCATGATACCAAATTAGATTGGTAATGTTAGATGTTAGTTGTTATTTGTTAGTAAGCATAGAGGGATGGAGTATGGTGTCCATCATGGCATCCAAGAAGCAAAGAAAAATACATGATTGGAATCATGGAATTTCCCAGAGTGAGGAGGAAATAAGTAAACAATCATACAAAGAAATAATAAATAAGCATACAAGGGTGGCCAATGGGCCACAAAAATAAGGGACATGGACACATGTCCCTCAAACTAAAAGACAAGCATACAAGGCATGTTAAAATTCCACATACACATATAAGTGAAAGAAATAAAGTTGGCACAAGTGACACAAGAACATGAAATAGAAAAAACAAAGGACATTGGTAGATGTCCTAAAGAATAAACATGAATAGAATCAAAGGACATTAGCACTTATACTAAGCCATAAGCAAGAGATAGGTTGGGAACTAGAAATGCAATCACATAAGATATACTAAGCAAGGAATGAAAGTAATATTAAAAACTATAAGATACAAACACATTTAAATAATTAAATAAAATGTGAATGTATGCAAAACATGTGTAATACAAGACTAGGTATATACTAAGAAATATGTAAGTGTTAGGTATTAGTGAAATGTCATTATAGTAATATTTTTAATCTACTAGTTAATGTGCATTAGTGTGATAACCTAGAGTGTGTAGTGTAGTAATGACATAACCTGGATGGTGTATTCATGTATAAGATACCACTAGTGGGTGTGTATATTGATGTATGTCTTCAATGTAGAATTTAGGAATGCCCCTTAATGGTTGTAGTGAATTAATCAAAGAGCTAGATGTCACTACACACATGCAAAAGGGATCAAGTGAAGCATGGTAGTATATATAAATTGACATACAATAGCATGAAACAACAATTGTAAGTATGCAAGATAAAATTTAGAAATTTTATGGGAAAGTGCTTAATTTAATTAGACCTAGTAGATGCAACTAGGGTTTTGAAAAGCTTTTTTTAAAAAATTAGTATAATAGTTTTAAAAATTTATTATGAATTTGTAGAATTTATCTTGAAAAATTTAGGAAAATTTTGAAAATATTTATAAAATTAACAATATATTTTTCCTAGTGGTTTGAAAGTGTTTGTATGCAAATAGGACTTAGTATGTGCAAACTAGGGTTTAATTGAATTTATTGAAAATATTTCAATTAATTTTTAGTTTTCTAATTTTTAAATTTATGAAAAATTAAAAAAAACTGCAAAAAATTATAAAAACATTAGAAATAATTAACCCTAGGGTTTATAAGGTTTGTGTGCAAAAATTTGAAGTTGGTTAACGTTCACCAAATGTTTTATTCTTTTTCAAAATTAGGTGTTTACTTCTTAAGTAAATAAAGGTCTAGAGTAAAACATAAATTAGTAATTAATGTGTCTCAATTATCCCTACTAATTTGTGTAAATATATATGTATTTTAATTTTTCTAAAAAATAGTAAGAAGTGTGAAGAAATCAAACTTAGCTTATTATGGGCTGAAATGGATAATGTAAGGTATAGAAATTGTTATACAGGGATGATAGACTATCATAAATAAGACCCAAAACTCAATCTATAGATTAGAAAAGAGTTCCAAACTCAAGAAACCCCTAATACTTGGTGTTGTATTCCACTTTTAGTGTTGTTTTCTACTTTTGACATTGTTGTCTTGGTGGTCTAGGATTTTTTGGGTTTTGGTTTGGCAGGCTTGTGACACCTTGGTAGTGAAATATTAAATCCTAGGTTTGTATAGAGCTCATGTATGTGTCTGATTAAATCTTTTAAAACTCTTAGGACCTCATTTTACTTTACCTTGAGTATAAAACTTGGGAAAGAGAGGAGGGGTTAGTGTTGTAAAGGGTACATTAGACACACTTCACACCTCGTGTATGTGCACACTACCTAGATACCATTAGTTTGAAGAGAGATCAAGTTACATGTAGTTCTCCTATTTGAAGTGTTTGGTGCAATTTTATGATCTATGCAACTAGATGTGAAGCTAGAATGTACTTTAGATGACTAGGGACTAGTATGAGTGCTTGAATATTCTTGAATTGGTCTTGGAAGGCTATATGTAGAGAATATGGAAGAATGATTGACTGTAATTGCTTGTAGTCTTGCTTCTTTCCAATATAATGACTGTCAACCCTTATAAAATGGACATTTAATGAAAATTTATAGGGAAAATACTGATTTTGAGTTATATGAGCTTACATTAAGATGATAGGGTACAAAAATAAGGATTCAATAAAAATCTAACCATTGGAGGCTAAAGTGAACTTACACAACAGTACCAAAAAATAAGACACCTCTAAGTTTAAAACACTCTTGTCCAAGTTAGGCACTATTATCCTTGGAGGATGAGACTTAGAGGGGGGGTGGATTTGGGTTTGAGAGGGTTAGCTGGGTCTCAAAAATCTAAGTCTAGGAAACTAAAGGTGACTTGCAATTAGTGAAAAGTATAGTCAAGAAGGGTTGAGTGAGCAAGAAAGAGGACCTATAGGTTGGGTCATATTCACCATGCCTAAGTCATAAAAATTTTGAATTTTATATGATTACAATAATATGTATAACTATAAGGAAATTATTTAATCCTAAAATTTTGATCTAGGGTTATCTTATTTTTAACTCTATATTTAAATTAAAAGGGTTATATAGAATTGAAAAATTGCATAAGGGTGATAATCATATCTATAGTAGGCTAATTAAATTCTAAACTCAAATATAATCATACACTAAATTGGTTATGCTTATATAGTATAAATATGGAAAGTAAAATTATGTTGGATATATAAATGAAAAATAAGTGATGTACTTAGTTTTTTTTATGTTAATGTAGTTATAGATTCTATAACAGTTAGAAAGCATGATGGGTTGGAGATTTTGGAATTATCATCAGGTTCTAGATTTGATGTTTCTAAGACTCTAGACAATAATGTTAGCTTAGGATGATTATGTTGATGTTATATATCTATTTTTGATGCTATTGTATTATATATAATAAATAATATAATAGGATGTAACCATTATATGATTTTAGGTTTTGCTTCTCCTTCACTTAGGTGCATTCATTTCTAGATCATGGATTATTGCTCTGAGTGAAATATCAAAACCCTAGTAATTAATCTTCATAGTGACCTTGGGGTAAAATGGGTTAATGGGAATATTATGTCAATATGACCCTAAAGAACATAATATAAGAGTGCATGCCTAAATAGCTAATACTTTAGAAGAGGGCATCAGACTCATGAAGTTCTACCATATGTGTTGGATTGTGTGTGAATCATGAAATTTTGTGTAAAGCAAGAACAATAATGACCTATATTTTAAAATGTAAAATCAGGATTTTGAGGTAATCCTTTAGTAATTTAATTATTTATAGCTATAGATGTGTTTTACCTATGACTAGTAAGGAAATAGGGAAGATTTTTTCAATTAAATGTTTGATAGAGTAATTTTGATAAGTTTCTTTGGTCTCTTTGGTATCTTAATAGGTGTAGATAGGTGAGTAATTAATGATGGTTGATCTTGTATTTATATCAATCTATTTGGAGTAATAAATCACATTAAAAATACATAAGTTGACCATTAAGTTTATGCTCCATCTATAAATTAGATGGCTTTAGGGCACTAGAATCTCATCTCAAGACAAGATAGTACTATCGATGTTATTATCTATCTTAGGCATTAGTGTCTATAGAATAAGGAAGCAAATACAGGCTCCAAACTTGGAGAGATGGAATATAATTACATTTTAATCATTTTAGGTAAGGGATAAGGCCTAGGTCATAACCATAAGACTAGTTGGAATATGATATATAGGATAAGGGCAGAAAGATAGAGTATATGTGAGACTTGTGGAAGAATGAAATGTAAATAACTAAGAAGAACAACCAAGGTATTAGTTTACCATGTGTACAAGATTGAGTTGGTATATAATCATAAAATATCATCTACATTTCCCCTCTTTAATCTAGTAATGAAAATAATATTTTAAAGGAAAGGAATACATCCCTAGGTGTGGATGAACACTTTATCTTTATATCTTCCCAACTTGTGTGCTTTATTGGTGAATAAAATAAAAGAAATAGAATTTTATAATATAAAATTAGTGTTTATAGTCTGAGCTATAAGTACTTAAAATAGATTGAAATTGAAAGATCAAGGTTTAGGAGTACACCTATGTGCCAATGTAACCTCCTTCCCTATTGGTAAGTTGTTTTGAAAAAGATGTATCATTGTAGGGATCTAAAAATAATATTAAGACAAATATAGATAAATATTTAAAGTGCATATATCCAAGGAGATATAGAGAGATAAAGAGAGAAATATATTTAAATGTACATGACCCTAACTTTTGAGGAAAATGAGTTGCCACATGGCAATTGAGATTATCTCAACGATGTAACCCAATGATAATTATAACCTAATAATGATGGATGAATAATTATAACCTAAAAATTTTATAAGATTGAGTGATTTGACCACCTCAACCATACTAAAAGGTGAACTAACTACTGTTGTAGTTTTGCTCAATCACGTCCATAAAAGTCCATAAGGTATCAATACAAAAAAAATTATGATATGATATCTATTGTATCCAAATTTTTCACCCTTATATGAGGTTTTTTAGGCCTCTCAACATTTATAAAACATGGGATTACCTATAATCTTGTGGGTTGCATATAGTAGAGATAAACCCCTAGGTTAAAAGCATATCTCCATTGATTTATCTCATAAGTTCACACACTAGACTAGACTAGTAACTTAGGGGTAAAAGGGAAGAGGGAAATACAAATTTAAACTATACTAATGGTGGTGATACACCAAATATTAGTCCATAAACACATGTATATAATCATTAAGAATGAATATGACCAAAACTGACCTTAAATCATTATCCTTCCAGCATAAATATTTATCATAGAGGCAAATTACTATGCAAATCTTAAGGTGGGTGAAAATAAGGTATGATAATAGATACTAATATTCTCTCTCATACTTAAAGACAAACTCAACAAAATCATACACTTTATGAAACTTGTTTGAAGAGATATCACTGACACAAAACATGCAAGAGTATAATGGAAGCAAGGAGAAGCATTCATCACTTAACATGCAAGAACACTACTTGTCACAATTAGGAAAGAGATTATAGAGATCAAATCAACTTCAAAATATTACTCAAAATTAAAAAAATTTATAAACCAATAGGGCTTCACTATACTAGGTGTGTACTACTCACAAATTCCAAAATTATTTGCATATATAGAGTATATGAGAGGAGAGAGAATAATATATGTGGAAGGATAACAATACCAAGTGTAAAACTATGAAAAATAGTTACAAAATGAGAAAATGAGGTATAATTTAGGTCAATAAGATATATTGGACAAGTTTCCACTTGAATTTCATCATTCTCCTTCAAGTTGGCATAAAGACTCTTCACCATCCTTCTTACAACTACCATATTTGATGATGAGTTCACTTGACTAACCAAAACTAACATAGGGGTAATTGAAATTTTTTAACTATCATGATAATATGTAAAATTGATTGTGATAGTCATGTAAACCTCTCTAACTGATATTTCCCTCTTTTCTAATTGTTACTCATTCTCTAACAACCAATCATTAGCATTCTATACTTCAAAGATTACATTTATCACTCAGTTGTCATATACCTTCTCAAGTAAATTCATGAAATAAGTGTTATACACATATTTAATAACTATTTTCCTTCCACTCCATTAGATAGGCCTAAAAAATATCCAATATTAGATCTCACCTTCTCACTAGATAATCACTTCTCACTATCTCATTTAGATTACCTATAATGAAAAGTGTAGTATAGTGATTTAAATGCACAAATAAGGTTAGATATGAGTATGAGATGTTTCAACATTTTATACAATTATTTTCATTTAACAATTCTCTTATGTACCTATAACACAATTCAAATCTTACAATAAACTTAGATTTTGGTTTATTTGTACAAGTGGTAGTACAAATGAAATGGATGTCATAGAACCTGAGAGAGTGATATATAGGTTAAATTCATTTTCATAACCCAATAACCACTTATAGATTCATATCCTTTCATTTCATTTCCATCAAGCTTGCACAAGGGTTTTGAGAGGGTTTTTGGTGGTCTTTCTTGTTAAAAATGATTTATACAAGTTAGATATTGAAAGTCCAAAAAAAATCAAATGAGAACAAGTTAGGGACACCCTTAAACTATTACCAACTCACTTAATCCTCATTTACACCCTCCATATAGATATGAGTGAGTGAAACTAGCCCTCGAGCTCTTTTAATGCATTATAAGTAGGCCTAAGAGGAAAATGGGCTTGAATGACCAATTTTGAGTTAATTCCTATAATCCAGTGATTGATGTTTCCCTTATAATCTCTCATAAGGGTTTTTAAATGGTTTTAAAAGTTCATATAGTCATTTGGATCATGCTAAAGGTCATGAGTGTTTAGGCTTAATAGACCTAGACTATGTAATTAAACTTATGTTCACCTATAAAAGTTTCCATTGACTATAAGTATTCATTTACTTTTTTTCACATCGAATATAACTATATATACCACCAAAAATGAATTCAAAATCTCCATCTCATTCCTTAAACATTCACATCTTAAACCCATAGGCTATGTTGCTCATGGAGTGCTGTAATAAAATTACTTCAACAATAAAGTAGAATAGCATAAACATATCCAAATATAATTGAAATATATCAAAATATATGATAATAGATAAGACAATTCGAGGGGGAAACCTTCATAATCTTTAATAAGAGCATAATTCACAATATGATGTTAAATAATTACCCTCTACCTCCTATATATAGTCTATCTAGGCCATGGTTACTCTATAGGCAGACCTACTAACCAAATGAATGCATAGAGAAATGTGATATAGCATCAAAGAGGGATAATTAAGACAAAAGTCAGCTATTATTATCCTCATACATGTGATAGGTTAGGGCTATAGCATGCCCTTCCCCTTCAAACCAATGTTGTCCTCAATGTTGAACAACTCTGGATGTTGTTGCAAAAAATCTTCACCTTCCCAAGTTGCATCTTCACTGTTCAGGTTCTTCCACTTGATCAGATATTCCCTAATTTCTCTAGTTCTCAACCTCTTAGTATGAGTTTGGAGGATCTTATCTAGTTCCAAAATGACTCATCCTTCTTGATCTAGTTCTAGGAGTTTTGTTTGGGCTGAAACTATTTATTTAATGACCTTCAAACATGAAACATGGAATATTGGGTGTATGCGAGATGAATGAGGTAACTCAAGCTTATAAGCCACACATCCAATTTTTTGCAGAACCTAATAAGGGCCATAATACTTAGGAGTAATTTTGTTGTCCTTTTTCTATTGCTTGAAGGACATCTACTTATAAGGCTACAAACAAACAAATACCCAGTCACCCACCTTGAAATTTCTCTCACTATGATGTTGATCTACTTGTTACTTCATCCTATTTTTTGCTATGGCCAAATTCTCTCTCAAACTAACCAAAAACTCTTATTGATGCTGAATGTGCTCCTCCACATTTTGAACCTTACTTTTCACCTTTAATGAAGAAGTGATCGAAAGTGGATGGTAACCATATAGTGCTATAAATGGAGACATTTTAGAAGAGGTATGGAAAGATGTGTTATACTGCCATTTTGCAAGGGGTAGCCATTTAACCCAATATTCCTATTTATTTGATACAAAATAATGGAGATACCCCTCTAAACATTTGTTAACCACTTATTTTTATCCATCAGATTGGGGGTGGTAAGATGAGCTATAAGCAAGTTGAGTACCCAAACAGGAAAATAGTTTAGTCCAAAAATTACTAGTGAAAATAGGATCATGATCACTTACAATTATTTTGAGGGTTCCATGTAATTCTAGAACTACTTCCAAAAAAATAGTTGCTATTGTACTTGCTAAAAATGGGTGTGAGAGAGCACAAAAATGGGAATATATTGTAAGCCTACCCACAATGACCAAGATAACATTCTTACCTTCAAAACAACACAACATTGTGATGAAATTCATGGAAACCTCCTCCCACCTTTGACTAGAAATTGCTAATGGTTGTAACAAACCTGGGATCTTAATTGCCTCACCTTTATTCTATTGGCATATCAAGCATTATATCACAATATTTTATATATCTCCCTTGAGTCCTTCCCAAAATAATTCTTTTTTAATTCTATGATATGTTTCCAAGAACCTTGAGAGTCCCCCAATTGGAGATGCATGCAACTCTACAAGAATCTTATGCTTAAGATTAGAATTTTTGCACAAGTATAACCTACCCTTATTACCATAGGACATTACCTTTAAATTCAAATTTGTTATAGGCTAAAGTACCTTGCTAGAGATTTTGAATTAAAACCTATGTATCCTTGTCTTACTCCCATTCTAATCTGACTTCATCCACCTAATCTACTTGCAATATGGATATTACACAAAGTAATGCTTCCGTGGATGTATCTCATCTGGATAGTGCATCTGCTACTACATTATCTTTACCCTTCTTATAGATTATTTCAAAATCATAACCAAATATTTTGGTTACCCACTTTTATTGTTCCTCAGATGATAATATTTTCTCCAAAAATTATTTGAGACTATCATGATTAGTTTTCACCTTAAAGTGTCTACCCATCAGATAGGGCCTCCAATGTTTAACTACATCAAGAATAGCTATCATTTATTTCTCATAAATAGGATTTTATAGATTCTTACATTTGAATTGATGACTATTAAATGAAATGGGTCTTTTTTCCTACATTAGTATTGCTCCCAACCCAGATCTAAAAGCATCACATTCAACAGTGAATGTCTTTGAGAAGTCTAGAGTAGCCAAAACTAGAGTCGTGCACATAGATAATTTTAGTTTCTCAAATGATTTGGTGGTATCATCATTCCAATGGAAGGCATCCTTCTTTAGCAATGCAGTGAGTGGAGCTACTATGCTACTATAACCTTCCACAAATCTTCGGTAGTAACCTATTAGTCCTAGGAACCCTTAGAGGTTTTTGAGAGTTTTTGGCATGGACCATTCCATCATAGAATTGATCTTTAGGGGATCAAATTTGACACCTTCATGGGAAACAATGTGACCTAGGTACTCTACCTCATATACTCCAAAAGCACATTTGGATGGCTTTACATAAAGCTTATGCTTCTCCAAAACTATCAACACTTGTTTCACATGTTGCAAATGTGTTTCCCATGTCTGACTATAAATGAATATGTCATCAAAGAAAACCAACACAAACTTCCTTAAAAAAGGCCTAAAAATAGTGTTCATCAAGCTCTAAAAAGTAGATGGTGCATTTTTAAGACCAAAGGGCATTACCAAAAACTCATAATGGCCCTCATTCATTCTAAAATTAGTTTTATGAACATCTTCATCCTTGATTCTAATTTGATGGTACCCCAAGTGAAGGTCTAATTTTGTGAAATAATTAGCACCATGCCACTCATTGAGTAAATCATCAATCACTAGAATATGAAACTTATCTTTGATGTTATACTTGTTGAGTTCCCTATAATTTGGGCACATCCTCCATGTGTCATCCTTATTTCACACCATGACCTCTAGTGATGAATATGCACTTTGGCTATGCCTGATGATCCCTACCTCCAGCATCTCATGGACCATTTTTTCAATTTCACTCTTTTGTGCATATGGATATCTATATGGTCTAATATTTGGTGTTTGACTCCCTAGAAGTAGTTGAATGGCATGATCACGTTCTCTTATTGGTGGTAATACTTCTGGCATTGCCCTAAAAATAGATGGGTGGTCATCAAGAATCATCTACAGATCAGGATGTGTAGATGCTTATGTGGGTTGAACTTATATGGAACATAATCATGAAATAATTCCCTCTACCCCCTTTTTTAGTATCTTAGTCATCTAATGTGAACTAACAAATTGTGGATATTTTGCCTGTAATCCATGTAGTTCAATTTTCCTACATTCAAAATGAATGCTTATGAATAGTTCTTGTAAGTTCATCTCAATGGTACCCAAGGTTGTGAGCGATTAGACTCCCAAAACAATGTCTATGTTACCCATGGGAATAGTAAACATAGGAGAATCAAGATTGTACTCACCCATAACAAGCTTAATACTATGGAATTTGCCTAAATAATTAATTTTTCCACCATATGCAATCATGACTTGAAATTCTAGTGTTGGGTAGATGAAACAGTTTAATTGAGTGGCCAACTTATAGTTGATGAAGTTATGTGTGCTCCCTAAATCAATCAACACTTTCACCTTCTATTTCTTGAAGAAACCCACTACCTTAAGAGTTTGTGGAGTGATAATACCTACAAGTGCATGACACGAGATTGTAGGTTGGGAATTTTTAGGTACCTCCTATATCTCTTCCTCATCATCATTAGAGGCATCATCTTTTTCTTCATCTTCATTGGATCCCTCAATGTAGAATAACTTCTTCTCAGCACATCTTATGTCCTTTAGTCCACTTGCTGTCACAACCAAAACATAATCCTTTTACACGCTTCTCTTTAATTTGTTGTGGGGTCAATCTGGTAGGTGGAGAAAATGTTGGTGTCGATATGCTGTGATATTTGAAGTGAGTGAATGGATTCTTCTTATCAGCTATGAATTTTCCCTTAGCTCTACATGCCATGATAATAGAATTAGAAATCTTAATTGGATTAAATGTGCATAACTCATGTTGAATGTGGTCCTTGAGTCCACCCAAAAATAGGTCATTTAATTTCTCCTCATAAATTGTCTCCACCCATAAGGATAGGTTTTGAAAATGATGAGTATAATCCTTGATGGAGCTAGTTTGTCACAATTTTGCTAATTGGCTGAAGTAATTCTTTGTCACACTATTACCAGAGTGTAATTTCAACTCCTCTGTAAAAATTGACAAAGTGACATTGAGAGTCATCTTTTTCTTTTGAGCACACAACCATCAATACCAAATGAATTGATCAGGTTCAAGATACAAGGATGCCATGCTAACCTTCTATCCACCTGGGATCTAATGTAGATAAAAAAATCTCCATTTGGTTGATCCAATTGAGTGGATATTTTCAATCAAATTTGTGCATATCCACCTTTGGTAATAGGTTCCTCTGTGGCACTGTAGTTAGAATTGAAGTAGACTAGTTGGGAGAACCACCCTAGTGGGGTTGTGAAATAGTGTTAGCTAGATGATTTGACTGATTATTTTTCAAATTAATTATGATATCTACCAAAATATCTTGTATGGAATTCATATTAGATTGTATGCCTTGCACCTCACTCTGAATGCCTTGCACATTATTGTCAAGTTGGATCAGTTTATGATCTATGTCAGAGAACCCTAGTACATCCCCCTTCTGAATCCACCTCTTCCTTGTTATGAGTTTTACCTAGAGTTTTAGCACCCTTTCTTCGGCCTTAAGTTTGTGGACCTACCATAAAAGGGCTTTATGATGTCGACCTTGATTGACACTTTTTGACCCAACTTTGACCAAGAGAATTTGGAATTATGTCAGCCTCAAATAAAAACATACAAAGAACATAATATAGCCAAATGTTTATAAGCTTTCCAAAAATGTAAATAAATCTTAAAAATTCTTTGAATTATGCACTATAGAGCAATTTTGAAAAACACTAAAATAGAGATAACTTTTGTAAAATAGATCCAAATAATCTAAAATTTTAATGGAAGATTAATTTTATTATTTCTCACCACTAGTAAAAAAATTGAAAATAATTTCACAACATTTTTTTAGATATATCCAAATTTAAAAAATTAGGTTTTCACCCACAAGATTGCCCAAATCGTAGCTTTGATACCAGATGTAACAAATCTCTACAACAAAAACTTGAGGTGTTAGTGAAGTCCACCCACCAAGACCATAACATCCCATCATGCTTTTAAAGCCTAGACTCTAGGTTGGATTTGCAACTGTACCACCAAGATTCCCTATGTGTATGAGCCCCAGATGAACACTGCCATGCCGACGTAGGCACCCACTCTGTAACTTAAACCTGGGTAGAGGCTCTGATACCACTTGTAATGAAATTAATTAAACAATAAAGTAGAATATCAAAAATATATCCAAACATTACTGAAATATATCAAAATATATGATAATAGACAAGCCACTTTGAGGGGGCAACGTCCAAAAGCTTCAATAAGAGTAGAATTCATAATATGATGTTAAATAATTACCCTCTACCTCCTATATATAGTCTATCTAGGCCATGATTACTACATAGGCCAATCTAATAACCAAATTAATGCATATAGAAATGTGATATAACATCAAAGAGGGATAATTCAGCCACAAGTCGGCTATACCTATCCTCATACATGTGATAGGTTAGGGCCATAGCAAGTGCCCTTTATCTGATACAAAAAAAGGGCATATCCCCTACTCATATGACTTGAAGGGTATTATTAAGAGGTATTTTATATCATGGTGACCCTATATATCAAGTCTCAAATCTTTATCACACTACTTAAGTCCTTAGTCTTTCATCTTCTCAAAACTAGCTTTTATGATTGTGACTATAGGAAAGGTTTTAGTTGACTATAGGTGACATTTGAAAACCTGGATTAGTCTCCATTCCTATCTCCCTTGAGATTCACATGGAGTCTAATATATCATTATGAAATTATATTTTACATGTTCATTAACTTTATACATATTATAACCTATCAAGTCTGCATTATTTTATGGGCTTATACTAGTTTGTGGTATGTATGACTATTTCACATGTAGGTGACCATTAGGAAAGAAGTTTGAAAGTTTCCTTTAGGTGTCATTACTTTTTTAGCACTATATATTACACATTTGGTTCCTATAAATCCATCATATATCATTTCACACCTACACATCTAAGACTATCTTGAGACTATACAATCATCCACCACCATCAACACATTGTGTGTTTGCATTTTAAGAAAATTGTGAGACCTATTGGTGCTTTCTTCATGCTTGAGAATTATGTCACAAATTCACTCCATCCTAAGTTCATTAGTGATATATCACACTTGAATAATTTTATTTATGACTTTAAACCATATACTAATTTATATCATACCATTACCAATGCATTATAGATCTATAGGTCACAAGTTTCTCTTTTGGATTCAAAGAATTGTAGCTTTACTGAGTGTCTTAGTGGAAAATTTGTTGTATCTAAAACTCATTTAGCCATCAGTTTCCTTTTACCAAATAAAATATTCATATGATAAGGTGATACCTCTTTATATAAATATAATAATGGAGTAATTATATTTATATTGACCACATAGACACCTACTAAAATATGACTCATGGTATGAGCCAAAACTCATTCAAAAATATTAAAGTAACTCATCCCACTAAGAAAATTTTATTGTTATGTACCTATATGAGTGTTTCTTTAGAGTGTTATTGAATATAATTTTTAAACCTTGAATGACTTAATAATCTCATTTAATTTATGGAATTGAACACCACATGTGTCTTAAGTTTTGGAATTTTTCTCCATACTATATACATGCTTACATATGACTGTAGATAATTATGTATCTTGGAGATATGCTAATTATTTGATCATAGTCTTATAAAATAATCTCCATGAACCTTTATTTTAATAAATTTAAACATTCCATGGATAAATTATATTCCATGGTTTGAGATGAGAAACTCAAGTGTATTATATAATTTAAAATCATTAATAGAAGAACAAACCCTATAACTATGGTAGCACTATCTTGTAGACCAATAAGGCTCATTCCTTAACATAATGAGAGTGATATTTCTCACCTTATATGATCACATGTGAAAACCAATTTAAAAAAAACCTTAATATTAATGACATGATCTTCAAAAACACACACCCAACTTGAAAACATTATATCATGCAAATAGATAAGATAACCCAAAGGTATTGGGAATGTGTAGTCAACTTAGATGCAATAGAACTATTGTGGATGGTTCATGAATTAAAAAACATGATTATAAAAACCATGAAAATTTAATGGAATTATATGAAGACTAATTTCATCCACCAAAATAATTTAACTCAACTTTACCTCTCTTATTTGTACTAATTACAAATTGGTTGACTTGTTTGACCTACTGAAGGGAGTGAAGAGAGAGATAGAATGTTTTTCACAAAGTTTGGGTATATAAAATAAATACTAACATGTATAATACTTTTTAGGATCTGAAGATACCTCCCTAAATTTTCCACATGTGCCATTATGGTTATCAATCTATACAACTAACTAAAAATGGCCTATTTTATAGTTAAACTCCTTATTGGTATGTTAAACCTATAATTATCAGTTATAACTATTTCCTTTGACACTTTCTTGACATTATACATGTTCACATACACGTTAACACACTTTTCCTCTTAAGGAAACCATACAATCCATTCAAAGTGACAAAAGGTGGCATAATATGACACGAGGCAAACTTAAACAAATGTGACTAAGATGAAACATGATTTATAACCTCATTTATGACCATGGTGAATATTTATTACCTAGGATACCCTATGGAATTTTTTAACTTATACGGGGTTAAATTATTTAATTGGGGGGGGGTCAAATTAGTTAATATTTATTCAATTTCCTAGGGAAATAAGCCTTCTATACTAATGACCAACTGTATTCTCCTATCTTTGGGTAATGACATCACCTAAACACCACTTTTTACACTGAAATGGCTTTGATCAGACACCAAACACACAAATATTATAATAGGTAGAAAGTACATAAATTAAGAGAAATACACATACTTGTGTTCTCATAAACACTTAGGGAAAACACAAAACAACACTTAAGAAAATTAAACTATGTAAAAACTAACCTGAAGCAAGTTTATCCTCCTAGATCAAAGGGAAAGTTTTCACCATATCTTGATCCATGAGATGAAATGATAGATGAGGCAATTTTTGCTTTAGCATTAGTTTTGATGTATTCAAATTTTTTATGTTTACTAGTGTCTTTGGAATGATATTCAATGCACCCATAATAACCACAAACATATCACGTATGAAGCTGAATCCTTCTAGCACTTCAACAATCTCAACCTTCTCATGTCACTCCTCAACTACAACTTCTAATGGTGTTTCAATCAGGCATGATTCCTTGATAGCTGTTGTAATTTAAATGGGATCAAATTTATTATCTTCTTCAAGATCTTAAAGGAGCTTGGTGTAGTCAATCCAATATTCATCATTATCCTCCATGAGGACATCTTGTTTTATCTTCTTGTGCTCTTGACCTTCAAATTTTTAAAGTTATTCAAGTTCTTGGAAAATCTCAATCTACTAATGCCAATCATCTTGGCTGTCTTTCTCCTCAAGAAACACAACTTATTCAAACTCATCCTCTTAACCATGTTGGTTAATTCCATAGTAACCATATATTGTTTCATGATGTTCTTCAAGACATGGTTGTTCAGTAAGAACTTTGAATTTTCCCCCACAGTATCATTTTTCTCTCCTTCAATAATTAGATTCTCAAGACCTTCATACTCATTAAACATTTCTTGATAGGTCTACCACATACATTGATCAAACTCCTTATGGATAACTATAACTTCATCTACAATTTCTCTTTCTTGACTAAAGAGGGTGGATTTTCGCTTGTCTTCACTAGTGGGAGTTCCTATAGTGAGTTCTTATTCATAATCACATGTGTTATCTTCTTGACCAACTATAAATTGAGTTTGGTCTTATCTAATTTCCTGTCATAATATGGGTTCTTATTCAAGAGGGGATGAGGTGGGAGGTTGGTGAATTAGTTCATGGTTTGTAGATATATTACTAGGTGTGATAGGGTATCATTAATGGGCATGGGGATGGAAGGAGACACCTATAAAAATTCATGGAGAGAGAGGAGGTTTGCTAAGCTATAGATTTTTTACTTTCTCTATCAAGCACTTCATGATTTTCATTATATTCTTGAAGATATTCCATAGTTTTAACCTCAAGTCCCAATTTCTTTACTAGAGATTCTTTTTCATGTTGAAACTCTTCTTATATGGACTTCTAATATGGATAAACTATATGTTTTCTGAAGAGAAAGCAATGTGGTTTGATCATACACAAAGTTTTGATTCTTATCATCACATTCTTGGTTCCAAGTTGGAGCTTTGAGTCTACTAGGCTATTTTGAGGATTGGTTAGGCTCTTCATGATGAAAATTAATATGAGAGGACTAACATAAAACATAGGAAAAATATTGAGGATGGGAGGGAGAGACTTACTCTTATAACATATTTTCAATTTTTTCATATCTTTTTTGAGGCTCTTCAATAGCTACAAGTTTGTTCCCAACTTCTTGGTTTTCCCACCTTTCAAGCCTATTAACCCACCATTACATATAACATCTCATTTTGTGACATTATTCATTAATAAAATATTTATCTTCCTCCTCAACTAACCTCTACTTGTTCATAAGGAAATGAACTGATCTTCTCATCCTTTATATGAAATTAATAGGGATCACATCAAGCTCTTCATCCCATTTCTTCATCAAAATTTCTAATTTTATCATTTTAGGCAAGAGTAACAACACAAATTTATATTGAGGTGGAATTGAAGTAGGATAAGGATAGAAGATTTGGTATTGACCTTGACAAGTTTGTATAAGAGCTTGGTAGGATGGATAGGGTTGTTGGGGAAGAATACCTTCAAGAATCTATCTCTTGAGAGCTTGGATTTCTTCTTTGAGAAATTACATCTTAAGAGATTATATTTATTCTTTAATATCCTTAAACTTATCTTCCTAATATCTTACTTCACAGGCTTCTTCACAAGACTCTTTAATAAATTCATGAAAATATGGAGGAGGAATGGGTTGACCATATGGTGGATAAAAACTTTGATATGGATGTGTGTAGTAAAAGTTCTCAACATATCCAATCATATTAACTTCATTAGTCAAATGAAATGAAATAATTTATCAAATTATTTTCAATAAGTACTTAGGTTGTTATCACCAGATGATTACATTTGAAGTCACCATTAGTGTTTTCTTGAATGCTTCATAAAGTTGATAGTAAGATGAACACACTAATAATTCTTATGCTCTTTTAGATCTTGATCTCACCAGGCATGTTATAACTATTTTAGCCAAATATTTCACCCTTATATGAGGGTTTTTAGGCCTCTCCATATTTGGACAACATGATATTACCTCTAATCTTGTGGGTTTCCTATATTAGAGGTAAACCTATAGGTTAAAGGGGCAGCTCCCTTGATTTATCTCTTAATATCACACACTACACTAGAATAGTCACTTCGAGTGAAAATGGAAGAAGGAAATAGAAAATTAACCTAGAACAATGAAGGTGATACACCAATTTTTAGTCCAAAAACACACTTTCATATGAATTAATAATGAAGACTACCAAAACTAACCTTAACTCATTACCCTTCTAGCATAAGTATTTCACATAGAGATAGATTACTATGCACATCTATAGGTAGGTGAAAATAAGATCAGATACTAGACACTAATAGTCTCTCTCACACTTTAAGACAAACTTAACAAACACATACACTTTATGAAACATGTTAGAAGAGATATACCTTACATAAAATATGCAAGAGTAGAATTGAAGTAAGGGGAAGACATTCATCATTTAACATCCAAGTATACTACTTGTCATACTTAAGAAAGATATTTTAGAGATAAAATAAAATTTATAATCTTATTACAAATCAAAAAAGGTTCCAAACTATTTATTCCTCACCATACTAAGTGTGTACTACTTATAAATGCCAAAATGGCTTGCATATATAAATGATATGAGAGGAGAGAGAAGAGAAGCGAAAGGGTCATAAAACCAAGTATAAAACTATGAAAAATATTTACAAAATAATATGAGGTATAAAATAGGTCAATGGTATGTATTATACAAGTATCCACTTGAATTTCATCATTCTCTTTTAAGCTGGCATAAATACTCTTCACCATCCTTCTTGAAACTTCCTTGTTTGATGATGAGTTCACTTGATTACCCAAAACTACCATAGGGTTATTTGATACATTTTCACTATCATGAGAAGATTTAAAACTATTGGTAATAGGAATCTACATCTATCCAACTAATAACTCGCTCTTTGCCAATTTTCACGCATTCTCTATCAACCACTCATTAGCCTTCTAGTCTTCCAAGCTTAAATTTATCATTTAGGTGTCCTATACCTACTCAAATAAATTTTTTGAATATTTTTTAGACACATGTTGAATACATCTTTGCCTTCCACTCCATTATATATTCCTAAAAAGATCCATTATTAGACTTCTCACCTTCTCACTAGATAATCACTTCTCCTTCTCACTATCTCATTTAGACTGCCTAAAATTAAAAGTGTACAAGAGGGATTTTCATGCTCAACTAAGATGAGAGATGAGTATTAGAGGTTATAACATGTTCCCATACACCTATAATTATTTTCATATAATAATTCTCCTTTGTACCTACACCACACTTCAAATCTTACAAGAAACTTAGATTTTGGTCTATCTATACAAGTGGAAGTATGGATCAAATGGATGTTATGGATCTTAAAAGAGTGATATAAATGTTCAAGTCATTTCATTGACCCATTTTCCACTTATATATGTACATACTTTAATTTTTTTTTAATTGGGTTTGAACAAGGGGTTTTTTAGGGGTTTTAGTGGTTTAAGTTGTTACCAATGATTCATATAGGTTAGACATTAAAAATCAAAAACATTCCATTTACAACATTTTAGGGACCCCATTAAAATATTCCCAAATATTTTAAGTCTCATTCACACCCTGCATACAGATATGAGTGAGTGAAACTAACCCTCAAGCTTCTTTTATGCATTTTGATTAGGCCTGAGAGTAAAATGGGATCAAATGACTAATTTTGAGTTACTTACTAAAAAATAGTGATTCATGTTGGAATTATATTCTATAATAAGTGTTTTAAAATGGTTTTAAGAGGTCATGTAGTCATTTGGATCAAGTTAATGGCCATGAGGGTTTAGGCCTAATAGACCTAGACCATGTAATTAAACTTATGATAACCTATAAAAGTTTCCATTTACCATAGGTATTCATTTAAATCTATTAAAATATAATAAAAAAATATATACCATCCAAAAATTCAACCAAACTCTCCATCTCATTCCTTCAACATTCACATCTTAAACTTGCAAACTATGTTACTCATAGAGTTCCCTCTATTTGAGACAAAATGAAGGGAATCTCCCATACTCATATGAATTTAAGGGTAATGTAGGGAGATATTTTAGTTCATGATAACCCTATGTATTAATTATCAAATATTTATCACACTTTTTAAACCCTTAACCTTCCATCTTATCAAAACGAGCTTCTAACATTGTTACTATAGGTAGGGTTTTAATTGACTATAGGTGACATTTGAAAACCTAGTTTAGTCTTTGTTCCTATCTCCCCTAAGAATAAAATGAAGTGTAATATATAATTATGATATTTTATTATATATGTTCATTCACTTTAAAAATATACCAACATACCAAGTCTATATTCTCTTATGGGATTAGGATTGTTTGTGGTATGTATGACTATGTCACCTATAGGTTACCATTAGGGAATAAGATTGAAAGTTTTATGTAGGTGTGATTATTTTTTGAGAAATATATCTTATAAATTTGGTTCCTATTAATATTTTAGATATCATTTCACACCTACACATATCCAATACTATCTTGAGACTATACTCTCATTCACCACCACCAACACACTGTGTGTTTGCATTTTAAGGAAATTGTGAGACCTAGAGGTGCTTGCTTCATGCATGAATATTGTGTCTCATAAATTCAATCAATCTTGAGGTTAGTATAAATATATCATACTTTAATAAGTTCATGTATGATTTGAAACCATATAGTCATGTCCCTCCTACCATTACCAATGCATTATATATCTATAGGTCATAAGTTTCTCTTTTGGCTTCAAAGTACTTTAGCTTTACTAAATGTCTTAGTGGAAACTTGGATATATTTGAAGCTCATTCAACCATCAATTTCCTTTGACTAAATAAGATATTATTATGCTAAATTTATAACTATCTGTCTAGACTATAATAATAGATTCATTATATTTATATAAACCATGTAGACACTAACTAAAATATGATTGATGGTATGAGGAAAAAAATCATTCAGAGATATTAAGGTAATTCATCCCACTAAGCAACTTTTATTTATCTACACCTCTATGAGCATTCATTCAGAGTGTTATTTATTTCATCTTACTAACCTTTAGTGACTTGAGAATCTCATTCAAGTCATGGAATTGAATCCCACCTATTTTTTAATTTTTGGATGGTTCTTCCATCCTCCATACATGCTTACATATGGTTATGGATAATTGTGTATCTTAGAGATTTGTTCAATATTATCTCATGGTTTTAGAAACTCATCTCCATCAACCTTGAATTAATTCATTGAAAACCTTCCATGGAAAAACTAGATTTCATGGTTTGAGAGAAGAAACTTAGGTGTATTATCTGACTTAAAATCATTGACAAAAGAACAAAACCTATAACTATGGAAACACTATCTTGAAGAATAATAAGGTGCATTCCTTAACATAATTAGAGTGATATTTCTCACCTTCTATGATCACATGTAAAAAAAATAAAATAAAAAAAACTTGAATATGAAGGCCATGCTCTATCAAAATTCATACACCACTTGGAAACATCAAATCATGAAAATAGATAAGAAAACCTAAAGGTATTGGCAATGTGTAGTTAACATGGAGGCACTAGCAATCTTATGGATGGTTCATGAAGTAAATACCACCATTTAAAAAAAATACCATGGAATGGAAGGCTAGGTAGACTAATTTCATCCACCAAAATCATTTAACTCAACTCTACATCTCTTATCCATATTAGTTATAAATTAGTTGACTTGTTTGACTTGTCAAAGTGAGAAAAGAAAGAGATGGAATGGTTTTCACCAATTTTTGGATTTTCAAAGCAACCTAAACATGTAAATGACTTGTGGGGATCGTAATATACTTCCTTTAAATATCCACATGTGCCAAGACTATTATGAATCTGTACAACTCATTGAAAATGTCCTATTTCTTGTTAAACTCCTTCTTGGTATGTTAAACCTACAATTGTCAAATACAAAACCTACCTCTAACACTAAATTAACATCAGACACATTTTCATACATTTTAACACACTTTTCCCCTTAATTAAATTGTATAATTCATTCAAAGTGACAAAAGGTGGCATAATATGACATGAGGCAAGCTTAGATAAATGTGACTAAGATGAAACATGATTTATAACCTCATTTATGACCGTGGTGAACAATTATGAATTAGGAGACTCTATGGAATTTTTCACTTACAGGGGGGATGAGTTATTTGTCCAGGGGTCAAATTAGTGAATAATAACAATCCATAAAAGAATTCAGAATTTAAAACTAATTTGGATTTTTTAATATTAGGCACATCATATATATTATATGCACTTTAGATATCACTAATGCTGAAACTATGTATAAAAATAATATTAATATATATAATTATACCACAATTATAAATATGAATAATATAAATGTTTGTTTTGGCCAATTTGGATAACTATGTAACTGTGGATAATATGTTTCTAAAACATGCACCTACTATATACTGAGAAATCTAAAAATTTATATAAGTACAAATGTGAAGGATATGTTTCCAAAACATTACCCTAATGTAACCTAGAGATGTTGAATACTAAATTGGCATGGATAACATGCTTCCAAATCATATCCCCACTAAATATAAGAAATGTGAATGTGTAAAGGACATACCCCACTGAATCTAAAAAATGATAGAATTACCATATACTGAATGAGTGTGGAGAACATCCTTCAATAGCATGCCCCCACTAAATCTAAAAACTAATATCAGTACCATATATTGAGTGTGAGTAACATGATTGAAAATAAATCCCCCACTAAATATGAAAACTATTCCATGTGTGGATAATATTCCTTTATTACATGCCCCCACTAATATTCCCCTCCCCTGTTTGATGTGAGGTAAAGATAGGAATTGGTAGTTACCTCACGTCAAAAGGATAAGACAACTATATAATATGTGAATGTAACCATGTAGAATATATAAGGAGCATGTATAAGTAGATATATCATTCAAGAAAATAGAACCAATGTGATCACACTTAGCCATAAGATACATGATAAATTGATGGAAACATCTATATAGTAATAATACAATCTCAACAAGCAAACAAGCACACATCCAAGAGAACTCTAAATTAAGTCAAAAGGTAATAGTCTAAGGAGACCATAAATAAGGGGCATATTCAAATATCACATAATTAAATGGACATGACCTTTTTTAATGTCCATAAAAGAAAGGATGACATATTCAAATGCCCATACAAAAAACAATGACATAGGAAAATTTCAAAGAAATCATATATATGCATTGGGGTTGTAATCAGAGGATCATATTAAAATTATTAAACAAGGAATATAATATCATGGCAAGATACTTAACTAAGTGGATAAAAGAATGCATAAAAAACATCATAAACATGTCATAATAACCCATGGATCAATATGTTAGGAAAGAATGTCAAGTGTATTGAATATAAAGTACCTTATGTAACATATAATCATAGATAAATTCATGTTTAAGTACACATTTAAGCTCCAACATGATAATAAAAGGTGATCTTCAAATAATATAACTTGTGTATATCAATATAAAAGAAGTGGTTACCCCTAATGTCTAAATGAAATGAGTAGATAGTAGGACCAACATCTAAAGTATGGATAGATCATGTATCTATGGATGCCTATATCACACATAGGTATAATTGTGTCACATATGTGTATTCAAGATTTAATAAATATTCCATTCATCAAGATGGAACTAACACATATATATGATAGATATAATAGAACATGTAGGTGCTGAAAATGTTTTAGATTTTCAATTTTTTTTTTTTTTTTGTTTTTTTGGAATTTTTGTAATGTAAAAGGAAAAGTGCCACTAGGACCTAAGGATATCATCAAATATATGCCTCTATGAAGGCCATGTATCATATATTCCATATTCATATGTTGCATAATCAATATCATCATGATCATACCAATATTCTATAGTATCAGGATAATAATCATCAATGTAATCATTAGTATAGGATAATGTTAGGAATGGTGGGGGTTTGTTTTGAGTAAATTCCATCTGAATAAATGGTTTGAAAATTTGAGTATCTATGTATGAAAACCCAATTTCACCATAGGTTGGAGATTCATTCTTGGAAATTGATTTTTGTTGTTTGTTTTCATAATTGGCAACATATGGGATATAAATTGGAAAACAATGCACATATTCTATTTTTCATTATGGAAATATGCATTTTTGGCATTCTATAACATTATCATTTAGGACTTTTCTTTCAAAATTTGTTGCTTTGGAATATTTGGTGTCTTTTCAAGTATTTTGAACATTGGAAACTTGTACATCATGTGAAGGCTCATCCACATTTTATCTTAGGTGAATGTGGTAAAGGTGCCTCCTTTTATGTTTGGTTCTCTTTTGGTAAATATTTTTGTTCATTTTAAACCATTGATTTAGGATAACTTATCTTTTGTATCTTTCTTTTCAATGAAATACAACAATCAATATGGTGATTGTGCATTCTATTATATGCATAATACTATTTTTATTTTTGTATAGGATTTATAGGAGGTAATTTTATCAAATTATTTCTAAGAACATCCAATAGAATCTCACTTGACTTCTTGGTAGGCTTTTATTCACTTATAGAATCACTGTCATTAGGGGAATTTGGTTTTAGCTTCCAATATTGATTTATATTAGGTAAATAATTGGTATGTGAAGATGCAAACACATGGTTCACACTACTATAATGTATATTATTTCCATATGAAATTTGATTTTGTAATAAAGTGATCTTGGAATTTAGAGATAGATTTTGATTTTGTGGCTCATGCATTATTTTGGTCATAGATATAATTTATTCTTCTAGGGTTTCACAAGCATAGAACCTAGGTATTTTAGATTGAATATCTTCATTCAAAATTATATCATTGGCCACCTTACCTCATAGAAATGTGATAGCTTAGACTTGTCTATATGGATGAGAGATATCACCTTCATTAGGGTTAGGATAAGGAATGCTCTTATTTATATCCATTTGAAATGTTCTAAAATTTTATATGAAAATAATATAATAAAGGCTTGAAAATGATAGGGAGAAATCGATCATGATACAATAAATATATAAAAAATTTAGGCTATTGGTTAAGTTTTTTGAAAATATGATATAGGTTTTTCCATAGAAACATGAAATGAGACATGTTGTATTCAACACACCACAGTCTATATTTTTATCTAAAAAGTGGGGACCCCTTTTCTTTTTTGGAAATAATGAATATCTTATTTGGGTATCTATGTGTTTATTAAGGGTTATGATGGTTTTTATTATCTATAAAAATTCAGTGACTTGAATGTTGGAGTATAGTTATTTCCATTTGGAAGCACTTGTTCAAACTAACCTATTAATAAAAATATGGGAAGAATGGATTTACATTATATCAATTCAAATTGATTTATTTTAGAGTATTAATTCCTTAACATGTTTAGTCATTGATGACTTAATTTTAGAAACTTTACCTTTAAAAACTTTTGTTTGGTGAGTTTCACTTTGGAGACTTCACTTCATCAGAAACTTTCATTCAAAAGGATTATTTTTGAGAATTTTATCATGGACAACTTTATCTTCAAAAGGATTGGAAGGTTTACTTTAGCAAGTTTGTGTTTTGGAAACTTATCTTTCAAAACTTTGTTTCAAAAAGTTTTCATTTAGTAACTTTTCATTTGGAAGTTTTGTCAAAAAAATTGTGTCAGAGGCCTTATTTTGATGAATGTGTTTTGGAATACTCTCTTTGGTAACTTTCATTTTAGAGACTTTTCATCAAAAGGTTTATTTCAAAAAGATTCTCTTTAGAAACTTTATCATCGAAGGCTTTGTGTCAACAAATTTCATTTTGGATACTTCAATTTGGAAGATTTATTTTGGTAACTTTCATTTCAAAATATTTCTCTTTGAGACCTTATATGTGACTACTTTTACCTGAACCAATGTTCTCAAAGAGTACTTAGTCATCGACAACATTTTTTGGAAAACTTTGGCATAAAGTCTTTAAATACCAATCTTTCTAAAGAACAGTCTACATTTCAGAGTCTTTTGTTTTCAAGGTAAATTTTAAATTATCTTGATTGGACTATGTAATGACACATAGAAAAGGATGACAAGTAACACCATGACACCTTGAATGACAATGCATCCTATGTGGCATGTACACTAGTATAAGCTAGTCTAATTTGAATTAAATGAAGGTGATGAGCTCATAGATGTTGGATATTAATGTTACATGAACTAAAAAAAATAAAAATCTATTAACATCGAGCCCTATCCATGTTCACATCATTCCATTTTAAAAATATTGAGTAAACTCTATCCTTAAGACAATACAAAGTCCCTAATTACTATCAGAGTGAGTTTTTATCCATAAAATTTAGTTCCATACACACCATTTCCGAAAGTCTTAAAGCATACTAGTATTCATCAAACTACCATGGCATCATCATCTAGGTCATACGAAGTGTCATGTCCCCTTTTTTAGTGGACATCGTTAGAGTTGATGGTTAGCCTATTATGCAATCCTCGTAGGCTAATAGGATGGATAGAGGGTCTGGATGGAGCTTGGCTTGACATAGATTAGCAAAATTTCTACAATTGGCTTTCATTCAAGGTCTTTCAGACATGTTTGCCTGAGCTCCTATTATTTAGGGATATTTGACATGCAGTGGAGCACCCTTATTTTGGTATGGTTATGTGCAAAATCACTCTCTAATTCACCAACTTTAGATGGTTCGAGGATCCGACATGTATTGAGGGAGATATTAATATTTGATTGATTTAATTAAATATTAATTATTTTGCCTATTTTTAATTCAAAAACCCTAATTCTTAATTATTAAACCCTAATTAGGGCAAGCACACCTTTTTGGAGGATATAAGGGTTTCTTATTAGAGGGAGGCAAATTATCCATTGATTATTGATATTGAAGATTTTGCTAAGGATTTTTCCTGAGAAAACTGAGCCAAGGGTTCCAAGATTCCATTTTCATTGGAGAACGTCCACTCTTCAGTGTGTGCGATTTAGAGGTTGTGAGATATCAGCTGATCTATTGCCAGTTGAGAGATAACTTCATACAAAAGTTATCACAGAGGTTTATATGTATTTATTTCATTAGGGTTTGATTTAGTAATTATCCAAATAAAGCTTTTATGTATTAGCAGAAGATTTCTTGAGAGCAGATGTCCAACATACACGCTGTGTTATATTATATTTCACCACTATACAGAATCCATATAGATCTATACCAAGTAGTACCAGTTGAATCATAGATTGAAGAAGTCTATTGTTAGCAGTCACAGGCTGCAAAGAGTGCAGAGATCGACGATGACAGTATTAGCTATCGATGACGGTAGTATTACCGATGATGGTAGCATTAGCTACTGATGATGGCAATATTACTGATGACAGCAGTATTAGCTACCGGTGATGGCAGTATTACCGATGACAGTAGTATTATCTACCAAATATGGCAATATTACTGATGATGGTGACTGTGTTTTTACATAGCAACCTGAGCCATTCCAGATTCAGGGTTTATTTCTAGATTGTGGAATATTTAGGTTTTTTAAGAAAATATTTGTATTATTTTATATGCATGATAGAGACTAAATACTATAATCATCTAGAAGGATAATGAGATCATTTATTTGTTAGTTAAGAGATTATACTGTTGTTTATTTATTTATTTGAATTTATCTCCAAAATCGCATCTTTATTCATGTAAAAACACAAAATCAAAATACATAGAAAAGCAATTCAAAATATCTAGTTTCAAAATTCAAGGGAAATAGGGGATATTACAGTGGTATCAGAGCCAAATTCCTGCCATCCTATTGGGTAGATTGGACATTGAATTGGCTAGTAAATCATGGGTACTTCAAGTACTCAGAAACAATTGGACAAAGACATGGGGAAGTTGAAACAAAGTTTGAATATGCTAGTTAAAACCCAGAGGAGGATGAATGAATTTCTTGCAGATCCTACATTTGAAGCCAAATTAGTATGGTGTATTACATCCTTTTTTAAAGGGCCCACATCACAAAATAGGAAGGAAGAGGAGGTTGATCGGTTTTCTCATGAGCTGGAGGATACTCAGAATTCCTTGGTATGTACTCAATTGGCTCTCTAAGATTCTAAGAGACATGTGGATGAGCTTTGTCTTGAGGTGAGTTTAGTTCAGGAGTTAGCGCATGTGGTAGGGATTGAGCTTTCTTTTACAGTTAGGGCACATGTTGATGATGATATGAGTATGTCTAGCATTCACACTCTAGATTTAGAGAGTGTAGAAGAGTCCCAGGATCCGATTATTGTAGATGACACCTAGGAGAATGTAGTGGACAGTTTTGAGGACTTAGTTTCACGGATAGTTTTTTTTGATACAGAGGAGTTAGACAGTGATGCTATACTTTTTGATAATCTTGATGTTGATATGAGCTTTGGAGTTGATTCACAGGGTATGGATGGTAGTACTCCAGAGATCAATAGTTTTGAGTCTACTCTTTTGGATAGTGCATCTAAGGAGGATTGTAGGAGACAATCTAGCCAGCACCATCATGTGTCTAGTCAGCTGAGAGTTAGTGAGTAAGACATTGCTACCGCTTACAAGCATTTTGATGCTGCTCGTCAGTTGTTAGCAATTTATGGATGGGGTTCTCCTACTAGCATTGAGTGGGGAGGCAGTTATTTGTCCTTAACAGATATCCACTCTTTATGGGAGGCTATCCAGATTATGAGATAGGATTATATGTAGTTGGTAGCTGACAAAGATTATCTTATAGAGTGGGGCAACATAGCATATGATGCATTATTGGTCAAGGAAGATAAGGTGAGTGAGCTTACTCAGCAACTCATGGTGACTTCTAAGATTCTTGAGAGTACGCAGTTGGCTTTCAAGGAGTCACAGTTTCATTTGGTTGAGGTGACCATGGAGTTAGAGTGACTTCAGTGTTTACCAGAGTCTGTATAATCATAGGGTGTGGTATCTGGTGGCCCGAGGATATCCATAGTTGAGATTATTGGAGATAGTGAGGATGAGTATGATGCTTACATTTAGAGTGTGGAGGTGTACTCAGATGTTAGTACACTGAGTGTTGGTGGTGAGTACTTTCCTATAGTTCTTGTTGAGGAACATGTTATTGGGGTTGACACACATGTTCAAGATTTGGGAGTACTTGGTCCTGATGTGTTTGGGGTACCAGTGGAGTCGAGTCTTCAGATTGATTCTTCTCACACAAATGACAGTGTGGTATAGTTGGTTGTGCCACCTTTACAGAGGGATTAGTTGTGGTGTGTGGGGGAGTATGTTGATGCTTTCACATATAATTTTTACTACACTGAATCATTCATGGATTATTTTTTGGATAGTGTAGGTGTTTGTCTGGACTCACATAAGGTGACAAAGAGTGTTCTCATCCAAGGTGTTAGTGCTATTAGTAGATTGGGTGGGGAGATTATAGTGATCCTTTCTACTATGCTACCTCACAGGGATTTTGAGGTGGGGTTTATTGAGTAGATTGCAAAGGGTCCTATCTAGCCTATGGCTACTTAGAGTCAAAGATTGGAGCCATTTGTAGATTCCCAATTCAGTGATGGTGAGCCAGTAGTCAAGTTTGGGGGTTCCTATTAGCATTATATGGTGGGGTATGCTCATTATTTTTATTTTGACCCAGATATAGAAGATTTGATTTCACACAGGTGTAGATCAGCTCTAGTTTCTTACCATCCATTATGGGATGGATTGGCACCATCTTTTGTAGATGGCATATGTAGTTGTAAGTTACATAGCCTACAATATCGACACATCTAGGGTAGTTGTGATTGTGGAGATTGGTTGAGTTTCATTTGCTAGTTTGTTTATGGATTCTTGGTTATATTTTAGAGGATATGGTAGGAGCTTGCATTGATTGTCATCAGTATAGATCATGACTATATTTGGGATCCAAGAGGATTGAGTGGTTTGTTGTTCAAAGATTGCTTGAGGGCAAGCAATTTTAGGAGGGGCAGATTGTCATGTCCCCTTTTTTAGTGGACATCATCAGAGTTGATGGTTAGCCTATTATACAACCCTCGTAGGCTGATAAGATGGATAAAGGGTTTGGATGGAGCTTGGCTTGACTTTGATTTGTAGAATTTCTATAGTTGGCTTTCATTTGGGGTCTTTTAGACATGTTTACCTGAGCTCCTATTATTTAGGGATATTGACATGTAGTGGAGCACCCTTATTTTGGTATGGTGATGTGAAGAATCACTCTCTGATTCACCAGCTTTAGACAGTTCGAGGATCTGACATGTATTGAGGGAGATATTAATATTTGATTGATTTAATCAAATATTAATTATTTGGCCTATTTTTAATTAAGAAACCCTAATTCTTAATTATGAAACCCTAATTAGGGCAATCACACCTTTTTGGAGGATATAAGGGTTTTGTATTGGAGGGAGGCAAATTATCCATTGATTATTGATTATTGATATTGAAGATTTTTCTAAGGATTTTTCCTGAGAAGACTGAGCCAAGGGTTCCAGGATTCCATTTGCATTGGAGAACATCCACTCTTCAGTGTGTGTAATTCATAGGTTGTGAGATATCAGCTGATCTATTGCTAGTTGAGAGATAACTTCATACAAAATTTATCACAGAGGTTTACAGGTATTTATTTCATTAGGGTTTGATTTAGTAATTGTCTAGGTAAAGATTTTATGTATTAGTAGAAGATTTCTTGAGATCAGGTGTCTAGCATACACGCTATGCTATATTGTATTTTGCCGCTATACAGAATCTATATAGATCCATACCAAGTAGTACCAGTCAAATTGTAGATTGAAGAAGTCCATTGTTAGTGGTTACAGGCCATAAAGAGTGTAGAGACCGATGATGGCAGTATTAGCTATCGATGATGACAGTATTACTGACGATGGTAGAATTATCTACTGATGATGGTAGTATTACCAATGATGGCAGTATTAGCTACCAATGACGGTAGTATTATCCATGATGGTAGTATTATCTACTGATTGCGGTAGTATTACCAATGATGGCGACTATGTTTTTACACAACAACCTAAGCCATTCTAGGTTCAGGGTTTATTTCCAAATTGTAGAATATTCATGTTTTTAAAGACAATATTTGTATTATTTTATATGCATGATAGAGACTAAATACTGTAATCATCTAAAAGGATAATGAGATCATTGATTTGTTAGTTAAGAGATAATACTGCTATTTATTTATCTATTTGAATTTATCTCCAAAATTGCATCTTTATTCATGCAAAAACACAAAATTTAGAATACACAGAAAAGCAATTCAAAATATCTAGTTTCAAAATTCAAGGGAAATAGGGGATATTACATGAAGGAGCCCCAACACCCTCAATGTTCTCTCTCAAGGATTCCATAAGCTATTTAGACATAGTGTTTGATGATAATGTATTCAATGGTCATTATCCCAATTACTCAACCTTATGGGAAGTTATGGACAATGTAGACTCTTTTGCACTAGAAGAGGATATATTAGTTGAGGATAAGTAGTTGGTGAAGGACCTAGTCCCATTCAAACATCAATCCCTACATTATGTAACTATGAATCTAGAGGTTATGCTATGCATAGACATACTGGGAGGCCTCTTCTTAAAGGGCAAAATATAAAATGGTAGATGCATTCACTACATTGATACTAACATAGTTATAACATATATTTTAGGTAACATATTTAATAGGTATTTGAGCCTACCTATTTCTTATGTCAATTTTGATTCGCATACTATCATTACTTAGAATAAGGCCAATAATGCAAAGTGAGCATTATCAAGGTGTCTTCTCCTTAGAGAATCATTTAATTTCAAAGAACATCTAAATTATTCTATTCCCAGGACTTGATATCTATATGGGAATGACACTATTAAATTGATTTTTTTTCCATATAAGCACCTACTTCTTGAATTTAAAGTGGGTTCCCCTATTAGACCTACTATGGACCTTAGAGTGCACCTACACTTTGGGGGAATTAAGTAACACATGCCTTAAAGAACAAATCTTACACAAAGATAAGAGGCCACTAAGAGGAATTTTTACGTGATGTATTATATATTATATGCAATCATGGGGACGATATATAGGCACAATGGAGTCCTATGGGATCCTAATACATAAGTGATAAAGAATCAAATTTGTGATTATTATATTTTTGTGCATATCTAATCTTATGTTAGTAACAGAGTGAAGCTTGATAAGGATATTTACCCTCAAGTTTGTATGGCAATCCATGGTTGACATTTGGCTAAAATTTCACCCATATTATTCATAACACTTTATAACATCATATGAGACTATTGGATTTACCCAAATTACATTTACCCAAATTACACTATTATCATGGTAGTTGGCTATAAGGTGGATCCTCTTCAACACCCTAAGTTCATTCTATACAAAGTAGCTGAGTAGGAAATTACATACCAAATATGGAATGGAATTGATGAATAATTGACAAAGAAAAATAAGGATAAATTCCATGAATCCCACATTAATATCGGGAGAATGAAATACACCATACATAGGCAGCCCAAGAAATCTAGAAATGTCAAAAAATCATATGCCTTGCCTACTATTTCCCATATATATTGGGACTTGCATGGGAAGGTTTAGAAGAAGATTCACACGCTTGGAATTAATTCAAAATATGAAACAATGGATCATGATTTTATGTTCCTAAATGCTAAGGATAATGAAGAGGTGAAATAAAGGGAAAAAATGTTAGGCTTGAGTGAGGACCTACTAGGGGTGATACAGACTAAAGCTTCCGTCACATTTGGTGAAGCAAATTTCAAGATAACACCTTTTAAAGTATAGAGATATTCAAAATTTTGGAGTGGTAGGCCATTATTATAGCCAAAAGTAAAGGGAAAATATCCCTAAGGTCCTCTCATGGATCAATACAAGCCATAGGACTAACAACCATTGGTAAGTGAGGCACCACTCATTAGAAGATTGGATAAACAAAAACAAAAACAAAAGTGCCTACCTCTACACAAGTAGATGAGGAATAAATGCTCCTAGTTTAAGCATCAATAGTTGAATTGATATAGGTTAAATTAGATTTGTAAGAGGAGCTAACTCAAAGAAGAGATAATGCATAGTGGGAAGAAGTCAAGATTATTTACTTGGAATCCTTTAATGAAGAGGAAATAGTATATTTACAAGCCCTAACACCCAACATTATTTCCCATTCTCTTCTCTAATAGATGATAGTTCCACAATATAACATATCAACAAAGTGTTATCAAAAGTAGCCTAAGAGGTATATACTAGATATCCCACCCACATAGAAACTCAAGGAGGCATGACCTTCACTAGAAGGTGATCCTTCATAAGAGATAGATGAGAAGAAGTTGTATCAAGCTAAGATATTAATCCTATAAGCACTAAAGGTAAAGGCACTTCTCATTAGGGAACCCTCTAGTAAGGGTTCTTTTCTTACACCCCCTTAGGCCTTTTTCCTTTGATTTCATTACCCATAATATTTACCATCCCCACACCAATTTTTTCTACACTCATTCCTATTTGGTCACTTTATATGGGTTTCCTTTTTATGTACCCTTCAACTAATTTTCCTACTAACACCCCACCTACTCTACCCTCCACTACTATAGTTTCTATTCCTCTAGTGTCCATCCCATCAACCATAGATTTTTCCATTCCATGCATCATCCAATACATCACTCAAATTGTAACTTATACCCAATTGGGTTAACCTTTTCCTTATTCTACACCAACCCCTATAACCATAATAGTGACCACTAAAAAGGCTTCAAGGATGCAACCAGTCTTTGTTGTGCATCTAATGCCATAATTTGGAAACATAGACTAGTCAAATTTAATTTAGCCATCAATTCCCAATCCTTATACTAAAATCAAGCCTGATCCTAAAGAGAATGTGCAAGTGGAATCTTCGCCATTAAATCCCTCTAATCTCACTCTTCCAGATTAGGCCAAGGAGATAGGATCTTCTTCTAAGAAGCCCAATCTAAATATCACTAAACTTTCAATGGTGATCTCACTATTTGATAAGACTACAACATTAGTAAAGTGGGTAAAGAATAGGAAAATTAAGCATAACTATGTTAGGAATTTGATCATAGAGAAAATGGATAAAGTCTATTCCCTTATCAAGAGATAAAATAAGTAGAAGGGTCAATCCCCATACATTGAAGACCTCAAGTCCTACATGGAGACCCATACATATACAATCATATCCATACATGAGAGAAACAAAATGGATAGATAAGTTCTTGAAGAAGAGTTAGAAAATATTAGGGAGCAACAAAATGTAATTCAAGTTACCCAATCTACTAATTAGGATGTGAAAAATGTAACACTTTATCTATATGAAATTATACATACCATTCATTATTTAAGGGTCAATTTGGCTTCCTATGTTAATTCTATAACCATATTATTAAAAATTATTAGAAAAGATTAGAATAAGATAAAAAAAAAATTAGTGTTGTATACCCCAAATAAGTAATTTAGCAACTTGGACTTGATGCCCCCTTTTGAGGCATCAAATTCTTTGAATTTAGCCTTAATAAAAACATAGGAGGTCTAGGATTGGATTTAATCCTTTGAATCTCTTATGAAAAAATTGGTTGAACAAGAAAAGTAAGTCAAGAAAATTTTGACTGAGCTTGAATTAAGAATAATTTAGCATAACATAGGGAAGCTAGTGACCCAATTCATATTTGATTATATGATTTAACAAGCCTCTGATGACTTCAAATAATTCTACAATGTCTAAGCTTAGAAAACATTGAATCCAAATTGAGCATAGCTATAAAAAACGTGATAGAGGTAGAAGTATTTTAGGTTGGTTTTAGATCCACTAAGAAAAAACACACTAAGATGATGGAGAAGATAAGTAGGGTGACTAGGCCACATCTTCTAGACATGAACCTAATTCAAGCACAACATGCTAAGGTGTATAAGCACTATCAAGAGCTAGAATCTAAGAATAAATCAACCCTATAAATGCCACTTGGTATTTCTAATCCATGGAGTCTATCTAAAGTGACAATAAATATAGCCACATCTATGCCACTTCACACTTCAGATCTAATTGTAATTTATCTCAATCAACAAGTTTATCTCCAAGTACAACTCTAGTTATTAGATCATCAAGCACAAGTATAACTATAGTTTTGACAACAATTTTGAGACACATTAAGCAAGAGCTGATTTATCATGAAGGCTATTTTTGTACAATTTTACATGTAAAAATTTATAACTAAATAGTTACATCCTAGTTTCATCTATATTGTAATCAACTAAATTATTTTTGTTAGTAGTATGCATTATATGAATGAGATAACTACAAGTTATTAACATGTAATTGAGACTTATCATATAGTATTTTGAGATGTAAATGAAGTGTTCTAAACTTGGAGGATGAGGTGAATCCTTCCCCAAATTATTTATATACATGTAGAACCCTCTTTTTAAAGGGTCAAAGTTTTGGATGAATATATAGGAAGAAATCAAGAAATTGATTATTATGAACTATGTTTGTTAGTTCTTCTTCCTTCTCTATGTTAAATAATTTGAAGTTTCTTTGTCTATATTGATTCAATAATTCTAATGTGTGACAATGATACATATGAATTTAATTATTTTATTAATGAATATTAGTCTTAAATGCGCAATAACTATTGTATATTGATAGTTTTAATTGATTTATATAGTATAAGTTAAATATATAATCCAAGCTATATAGATGTGTCTCCTTTGATATAGTCTTTTAGGTGTGAGAAATATCTACCTTAAATAACTTCTTGTCCTAAAATTTAATCTCTTACAGTAAGGTGTATAATAATATCCTAAAGAATATAAACCTTGAATTTAGACCATTAAACATCGTATATTCTTTACCTCAAACTTCTAACCTTGATTATTCATGACTATGTAAAAGTTGTAAACAATAAATAACAGTTGTTGATATACCTGCCCACCAAAGAGACACCAAGAAACTCCTTTTTAAAGACATATAATCTTTTTTTTTCCTTTCCCTTTTGAGTTATTTTGAGATCTTCACACCATATTATAGTCTTCCACCCATGCAACTCACATAGTGATTTACCTTTTATTAGAATCCATGTGTTTACCCACAAACCTAGTTAAGTAACCCATAGAATCAACCTACTATTCCAACAACCATTTTTAACCCCATACCTACAACTCATGCCCCAAAGTAGAACCTAATTTCAAATAATTAGAGTTTACCTCATTTAAAACTCTCTGAGGTGTGCATAAAACCCACATCAATCTGAAGAAAAATATGGCACTAGAATGAGGGCACACTTATGTGTTTATCAAAATAAATAGGGGGGGCATCATTATGGAGACACCCTAGATATTAGCAAGGTATAGGGACTAATATATCCTTTTGGTTTCACCACCATCAAATTTTAAGAGGTGTAGACCCATACCTATCATCCCTGAGATATGTAGAGATTGAATACCTTCCCCTATAAGGAATATTCTACCTATTAAAATTCTTATGTCTCAAACCTAGTTAATCATATATTTTATTACCATCCCTAAGGACAAACATTATCTACCAAAGAATTGGGAAAAGTATTTTCCTACCTTCTCCCCCTTAATTGGGAGGATGGTAGAAGAACATATCAAATCTTTTAAGGCCACCTTGAGATTAATAAATGATATCCATGAGGATGTTTCATGTAGGAATTTTCCATTTACTCTAAAATATTCTTCTTATGATTGGTATCTTAATTTTTTGTAAAATTCCATTACCTAATGGAATGAGTGTCAAAAAAAAGTTCTTTACATAATTTATGCAAGTGACTAATCCAATTCTGGTATATCATCTCTTTAACAACATGAAAAGGGAACCTAATGAGTCCATTTGAGCCTTCAATACAATATTGTAGAATATTAACACTTGATTTAATGCCACATATAATCTATATTATAATCTAATGCTTGAGATATAAATGAACACCTTAGATCCTATTACTTTAGTGTTCTTGTGGAGAGTTGTCACTACCAATACTTTGGCTTTGTCATTCTAGAAAGCTATCAACATCAAAAAGAAACTCAATCTATAGCTTAGAATTTATAATATAGGAGTTCAAGCATTCAATAATAGACTTCCACAATTTAATACAATTCTATGTGCAGTGTATAATGCTACCGCATTCAATCAAAATCAATTGTATATGATACCTCCCATGATGTAGCAAATAATGAATCAAAATTGTGATTTATTAAACAATAACACATAAAGGAATAACCAATATTATAATCATTATCAAAATCACACTAACACAATATTCTATTAGGGTTTTGACTCCAAAATTTTTGAATTGGAATCTATAAAATAATGGTTCAAAAGTTGAGCAACAATTTCTTTAATATGCAGAAGAGGATGGGTAATACCAAAAGTCATAATTTAGCATTTCCAAGATATAATGGGACTTTAAATAGTCCCACTAATAATACAAAATAATAATAGTCTCATAAGCTCCTATAAATTAATATCATGGAAACAACTTTGCCCAATTGGTGGAGGTCCACAATGCATCAAATCATGAAGATTTGGACTATATAGAGATATGAATAGCCTTTGAAATCTTTTAGAGAGAAATGATCAGATAAGATCAAATGATTAGTATTTCATATCTCCCTCATGAGTCTATCCCTTCAAGTTTAGCTATGTTCTTTGATACTTTTGATTCCTCTTTCCTTAATGAAGATGATAATATGCTAGAGGATAATTATGATGAAGTGTAAGCAGTCCATTAGTTCAACAAGAATAATTATAATCTAAAGAAAATGCAAACATTTACTACTTCTACTCCTCCCAATAATACAGTTATCCTTCTAAATCCTAAAGATGACAATAATCCTCCTCCCCTCAAAGAGAATGATCAACCTCAACATATAGAGGAATAGAATAAATGAGAATACAATATTGTCAAATATGTGAATAAAATAAACACCAACATCAATATTCATTAACTAGAACAAATCATAGAGCAAAAGGAGCTCTAATGGAAGTCCATCACATGTAAGTTTGTTGTAATAAAGTAGTTTTTCAGATAAACTATGTGAAATTTTTAATTTTTCTCAAAGTTTGAGATCCACATCTATGATCTTTCATCAAGTTAGAATAAAAAATGAATTAAGAATCACATCATAGATGTGGATCTGAAACATTGATAAAAATTATAAATTTTAGATATTTTATCCCAAAATTTACTTTATTATCTATGTGGACTATGAAAGTACCAAATATTCAAAGTTTGTTGTAGAAAACTCCAAGATAGCCAACATGAATGTTATATACAAAAGCAATCCTGAAGTTCCCCCTTTATTGCTAATCATTTGGGCATTTGGTAAGAATATGAAAAATTTCCTAGTAAATTATAGAGATTCAACAATGGTAATGCCAAATTTTATTTGTCAAAAGATTGGTTTAACACCAAATCCAACCAAGAGGATTGTGTCATAGCTAGATAAAATAGTAGTTCTTTTATTGGGAGAGCTTAATGATGTGATAATTCAAGTTGCCTCAAAACCTAGAGTATAGATGACTATCTACATCTTGGTGGTGGATATTTCTAAATGGTATGGGTTATTGTTAAGAAGAGATTGGTTAAAAACATTAAATGGATATCTCTCCATAGAGTTTTCACATATCTAGATGCCTTATAGGGGCATAACCAACCATATCAAAATTGATCAAGAGCCATGAATGAAGCATCCTGTTATGGAGTATACTACCACCAATGAAGTAGTAGGTTATAAATCTTCTAGTCTCTAAATTTTCACATTTTCCATGAAGCATGAAGAATCAAATGAAATTCAGGGTCCTCAATTATGGAAACTCCATTTTGATGGATCAAGATCTAAATAAGGATCAGGGGTCGATATTAATTTGATCAATCCACAATGAGAGAAGCTATTGGAAACATACATTATCCAATTCCCATGTATGAACAACGTAAAATACAAATATATGATTATAGGATTACAATTTTCCCTCAAGAACAATGTCAAATAAATCTTGGTATACCAAGATTCTAAACTATTTATTAACTAGGTTAGAAATAAATAGCAATGCAATTTTTCATACTTGAATAAATACAAGAACAAAGCCTAGGATATAATTGAATCATTCAAATATTTCAACATAGTATCTATCCTAAGAGAATAGAATGGATCTATTGATTCACTGGGCATTCCACTAGTGAATTTGGCACCCTTATAAGAGTCAAAAATCCAAAATTTATCCATTGAATTGGTACCTTATCCTTCAATACTAGACAATGTTGAAAAAATTCAAGTGTTTGATGATGATAAGCTAATTATCTAATTTTTGACAAATTTAGGATAGTTTGAATTAAAAAAAACTTGATGATAAGATAGAAACCATAGGTGCCATGATGAATTGGATGAAAAATCAAGTAAAAGATAATTATCTTCCGTTGGGAATGGTCATCCTAGAAAGGACCTTCTATACAAATCCACAAGCCCAATAATAAAGTCATCTTAAGGTTAATTAATCTAATTTTATTTTGGAAAATATTGGTGATGAGATTAACACACACTTCATTAGTATTGGCTTAATATTCACACCATTAGAAATGCAAAAATTCAAAGAGTTGATTATTAATAATAAATATGTAATAACATGGATATATGATTATTTGAGTATATTCAATCCTAGGGTAATTACCCATATAACTCAACTCAATATTGATCATAAACCATTTAGGAAAAGTAAAATTCTAGTTAATCCTACCTTAGAATCAATAATCTATAAGGAATTAGAAATGTTGCTAAGTGTTAGGACAAATTTTCCTATTCGACATTCAACTTGGGTGGCCAATCTAGTTCTAGTCAGGAAAATGAGTGGCAAGATCAAACTTTGAATCAAAATTTAGAATCTAAATAAAGATTTAGATAAGTACAATTATTCTTTTCCCTCCTTAGATGAGGTAATACAAACTGTGAGTGGCTTTGAGATGTTGTCTTTCTTGAATGTATTTTTAGGTTACAATCAAATACTAGTCAAATCAAAGGATAGGATGAAAACATCATTTACTATGAAATGGGGAACATATGCATATAATTTAATACCATTTGGGTTGATCAATGTTGGAGCTAATTTTTAGAGATTAATGGATCATGCATTCTAAGGACTGATAAGGAAGTGCATAATTATATACATGGATGATCTCACTATTTTTTCTATAAATAGATATGATCATATTGACATCTTCAATCTATTTTTAAAAGGTGTAATAATTTTGGGGAATCTCTTAACCCTAATATTAGTATATTTAATGTTACCAAAGGCAAGCTTCTAGGCCATATTATTCATAAGGATGGGATCATTATTGACCCAAATATGATTCAAGGGATTTCAAAAATAATGTTTCCAAACAACAAAAAGGAGCTCAAATCCTCCTTTGAAAAGATAAATTTATTAAGGAATTTTATATCAAAATTTTCAAATATTGTTAGACCCCTAAATATAATTCTCAAATAAAATTATAAAGTGGAGTGGACACCTGAATCTAAAAATTCCTTCTAAGACATAAAAAAGGCTATTTCACAAGCCCTAATACTTGTAAGCCCAAATTTCACTAAAGAATTTTTATTGTACTCATTTGCCTCGAAACATCTTATTGTTATTATACTTACGAAAAAAAGAGAAGAAAAAAAACATCATATTTATTTTATGAGTACTAAATTGAAAGATGTAGATCTAAAGTATTCCCTAATTAACAAGCAAATATTTGTTATCATCAAAGTAGTTAATAAGTTTAAGAACTACGTCCTTAGGAATAAGACCATTACCATAGTGCCAGATCTTGAGGTTAAGCTCACACTTTGACAAAATGATTTGGGGGAGTGAAGAAGTAAATTGATTGGAAAGCTATAGGAATTTTATATTAAAATTAAACATTCTAGGATCATTAGAGGACAAGGAATTATTCAATTTATGATTGAACTACACCCATTCATCATCATTGATGTGATTTGTCATACATATGTCTCCACAGAAGATTGGTATTCAGGTATAATTAAATTCCTACTCACTATAACATTCCCCCAATAACTCAAAAGAGAACAAAAAAGAGGTCCAAGGGTCAAGGCTGCTCATTATATGATCAAGAAGAGAGTCTTTTATAGGAATAATTATGAAGGCATTTATCTAAGATGTGTTTCACATGGATAAGATTAGGAAACCTTATAAAATATGTATTGAAATATAGGAAACAACCATCCATTTGGAAATACTAATTCTCTTAAAATAATCAAAATGTGTTATTACTGGTTGAAGGTCTTTAAAGATTCCCATTTTCATGTGATAACATGCCATGAATGCCAGCTTTTGGTAAAAATAGAGGTACATGAAGTGATTCCACTATAATTTATGATTGAAGGTATGTCATTAAATCAATGGGCCTTAAAATTCATTATTATTATAAACCCAAATTCTTTAGTTGGACACAAGTTTGTGTTCACTACTATAAATTACTTCACTAGATGGGTTGAGGCAGTATCCACCAAGAACTCTAGAGCCAAAGATGTAATAAGTTTTCTTAAAGAACATATCAAAACCAAGTTTGGTACCCTTATCTCTTTGGTTTGTGATAATGAGTTCAAGATGATTTATAAAGCCTATGATGGCTTCAAAAAAAGTTTTCAAGGTCTAATTTTAGAAGACATTGAAGCTAAATTAAGTGTAACTAGGAAAATGGCAATAAATGTAGAACTCTTCTAGTTTGGTTTTACAACCACACATACTAAGATAATGGAGTAGACAAGTAGGGTGATTAGGACACATCTTAGATATATGAACCTAATTTGATCACATCATGCTAAGGTGCATAAGCACTATTAAGATCTAGATGCTAAGAATAAGGTAACCCAATAAATGTCACCCACTAGTTCTATTCCATAGACTCCACCTACATTGATAACAACTATAACCACATCTATGCCACCTCACACTTCATCTCAAATGGTAAATTTATCTCAATCAACAAGTGTATATATAAGTAAAAATATAGTTACCATGTCATCAATTGTAAGTACAACTATAGTTCTAATGATGATTTTGAGACACATTAAGCAAGAGCCGATTTAGCATGAAATCTTTTTTTATATAATTTTTCATTTAAATAGTTATAACTGAATAGTTAAGTCCTAGTTGCATCTATATTATAATCATCTAAATAATTTTTTTAGCATGCACATGTTTTATGATTGAGATAAATATAAGTTATTAACATGTAACTTAGAATTAGAGTATAGTCTTTTAAGATGTAAATAAAGTGTTCTAATTTTGGAGGATGAGGTGACCCCTTACCCATGTTATTTATATATATGTAGAACCATATTTTCAAAGGGTAATATATTTTTATGAATAAAAGGAAGAAATAAAGATTTTTTTTTTCATGCAACTCTATTTGTTCTCTCTTATTCCTTCTCTTTGTTAATGAATTTGAAGTTTATTTGTCTATATTGATTCAATGATTTTGATGTGTGTCAATGTTATAGATGAATATGATTGTTTTATTAATTAATATTAGTATTATATATGAAATATATATTTAATATCGATAGATTTCATTGATTTTAATAGTTAGTAAAAATTAAATTTATAATCTAAGGTGTGTAGAGGTATCTCCTTTGATATAGTCTTTTAGGTGTGAGCAACAACTACCCTAGATAAATTCTTGGCCTAAAATTTAATATCTTATACTAAGCTTTGAAAAAAACAACCTAAATAAGATAAACCTTTAGTTGAAACCATTAATAATCTTATATATATTACCCTAGAATTCTATCTGTGTTTATTCATGAGTGTGCAAAAGCTGTAAATAACAAAAAATGGTTCTTGATATACTTGTCCACTAAAGAGACAATAAGAAACTCCTTTTACAAGACATAAAATATTATTTTATCCCTTATCCTTCCTTAATTTTAGGTTTTTTTAGATCTTCCCACCATAAGATAGTTTTCCACCCACACAACTCACATAGTGATTTACCTTTTTAATAGAATATATGTATCTGATCACAAACCTGGTTAACAACCCATAGAATCAACCTACTATTCCACCACTAAATTATTTTAACCACATACCTAAAACTCTTGACCTGAAGTGGAACTTAATTCCATATATATCCCAAAATGTTAGACGTTACCTTGTTTAAAACTCTCTGAAGTGTGCATAAAACCCACATCAATAGGATGAATCGAGGAAACTATGGAAACAAAAGTACATGTACGACATGTAGATCTATGGTTAGTAAAAATATTAAAATGATAAATTTGTAAGCTCGACACAATATTTTAACAAATTAAATTATTTTTTTAATAAAATATTATTTTTTCTAAAACCTAGAAATTAAGTTAAATATAAATACACCATTCACCTTATATTTCAATAATTACTAAAACTAGTAAATTGTAAAAATTGAGAAATCTATACCAAATTTTGGTGAAAAAAATGAGGGGTTTTATTCTACCAAACTGAGTATAAAATACCTTTGATTAATTTAAAAAGGAGTTATTTGGAGGATGGAATGTGCCAATCAATGAATGATCCACTTGCAAACATATGAACATGAAGCCTTTGTGACCAAAGGAGGAAAAAAACCTAGGGTAAAGTTTCAAATATAAAAATACATCACAACAAGCTATAACCCTAGAAGGCTTGGAAGCCCTAAATCATATTTTATTGCATTCACATGGATTGGGTTCACCAAATGTTAAAGACTAAAATTTTTGATCTAGGGTGATTTTATTGTTAACCCTATAACTGAATTAAAGAGGTATATAGAAATAATAATGGCACAAGGGTGATAATCATATCTATAGGAAGCCAATTAGATTCTAAACATAGATATAATCATAAACTAAATTTATTATGTTGAGATAGTCTAAATATGGAAATTAAAATTATGTTAGATATATAAATGATAAAGAAGTGATGTACTTAACTTGTTTTGATGCTAATGTAGTTATGGATTTAAAATAGGAAAAAAGTAGGTTTGAAATCTAATATGTAACAATAATCAAATTTTGGGTTTGATTCTTTTAGTGCTCTAGATAGTAACGTCATCTTGGGATGGTTTTGCCACTGATACTTTTTAGGTTTGATGCTAGTTTCATGTAAAAAATACCTACTAGAATAAGATAAAACCACTTGGATGCTTTTGGGTTTTACTTCACCTTTACTCTAGTGCATTTAGATCTATGTCATGGACTATTGCTCTTTGTGAAATAGTAAAACCCTAGTTTTTCATCTTTATAGTGACCTTGGATAAAATGTGTTAATTCACACATGATGTTGAGCTAATCCTAAATATGCCACTATTAGAAGGCACTACCTACACATCCAATATTTCATAAGAGATCCTTAGAATCATATATTTATCCCCTATGTGTTGGCTTGTGTGTGAATCATGTAATGTTGTGTAAATTAAGTACAATAGTGACCTATCTTGTTACTTGGAAAATAGGGATCTTGGGATACTCATTTAGTAATTTATACATATAGATGCCTTGTACCTATGAATAGTATGGAAATATTTAAGATTTTTATATTTAAATACTTCATATAGTGATTTTCATAAGTTGCTTTGGTCTCTTTGGTATTTTTATTTTTGTATCTATGTGAGTAATGAATGAAGGTTGATCTTGTATCTATACCAATCCCTTTCACCTGATAACTAACATTGAAGAACTTAGGCTAACCATTAGGATATGTTTCATTTGAAAATTGATGACTTTAGGGCACTAGAATCTTATGTCAGGATAGGATATTAGAATCGATGCAACTGTCTATCCTAAACATTAGTGTCTAAGGATCATGGAAGTAATTTTGAAATTGGAACTTGTAAAGTTAGAAGATAAGTAAATTTTAATCATTTTTGGCAAGAGAGAGGGCCTGGTTCATCAAAATAATATTGGATAGATTAATAAATATAGGCTAAGGGGCATAAATATAAAGTAGATGCAAGACTTGTAAAAATAGGAAAAGGTAAAAACTTGAGAGGAATAACCAACATTTGAATTTTCCAAGAGTACAAGAATGAGGTGATATATAATAATAAAATATCATTTGTATAAATTAAAATGAGGAACAAAGAGAGAAATATTACCTCTATTTCTATAAAAAAATTATTAGATCCCAAGACCGCAATTATTCCTCAATTACCCTATTTATTATTATTTTATTCCATAGCCTATGTTTTATTATCTTTTTTTGGTTGTGTTAGAAATGTTCCTAGAATAAATTTTAAGTATCAAAAAGATGCTCTCATGAATTAACTATCATGACTAAGGAATCATGGATTTAAAAAATAGAAAACCTCATAATGAATTTTCAATGAGGTTTGCATAGCATGCAACCCACATTCTTCCTCTTTCCTTATAATTTTCATTCTACCTTTACTTCCTTTTATTCCATTTCAATCATGGTAAACACCATTTTTATTTTAAAAAAAACTTTTTTAATCATTTATTATGACTTAATCCATAACCAAATTCTTAATCATGACTTTAATAAAATTTTAAAATGTGTAATAATCATTAGTGACATGACCTTAGCTAAGTATTTCAATCAAAATATTTATTCTCCATGGCTTCTTATAAAAAATTCTCCATTTTTAGTAATGTGAAGAGCAAGTACACACAACCTTTTACATTTTATTACATCCAAGCATCATCATGATTTAAATAAACATAACAACTTGCACCAATAATATGTACTTAAAATTAAATAGTGAGCACAATTTCTCAATGTCAATGATAATGAATTAAATAAGAGACAATAAAATAATTAGAGACAACATAGGTACACATAATACAAAACACATAATTAATGGAATTTTGTGATAACTAGAAACTCCTTTTTTCACTTAATCTTTTATACATGTATACCATTTTCTTTGATGGTTTACTAAACTCTTCCACCACCTAGATCATCCCTTAACTATACCTACAATCATGAAAAATACATCACCAATACTTTCACCAAAAATATAATACTAAAAATTAAATATAAACATGAGACAAAATCATAATGACTTAGAGATCATCATAACATGATTTAATAAGTACTATATGTACTTTATTAGGTCTCAAAAAGATGTTATATGGAAACCAATCCCGTTGATAAGAGGTTTCATCCTAGGTCATATAAAAAAGGTGAGATTAATTATGTTTGAAAATATTCTCATCTTCCTAAGTGTAAATTTTCTCACTTGAACTCATTGGACTATTCTTATTGAATGTATCTATTTCAATGTTTGACATAAGATGATCCAAGATTCATATTGGGTATAACTATATTATCTCCTCTTATGCCACCTAGAGATTATTACAATAAAAAAACATTAGATGGATAAGGTACATATATTATTATCAAATTAAGATGAAACACATCATGAAATCTAAAAAGGAAATGAGGGAGAACTAGTTGGTAGGTAATAGGGCTAATATTTTTCATATTTTCAAATAGAATGAAAATGTATGGATCTAGTTTGAATGCCATGAAAAAATTTATGGACATTTTATAAGGACCAACAGTCATAAATAATTTTTTTATGACCTCAAATTCTCTTTGAGATATTTTTAAATTGGCACAACTCTTGTGTTGATTATAGTTAAATTTTAGCCTTTGATGAATAAACATCACTTGGCTATCATACTTTTGCATAAATTTAGGACTTGTCAAAAATAAATATTTCAATCCATACCATATATTTGGTAAATGGAATTTACAAACATACAAATCTTAAAAATTTATTCATTTTTATCATTTAGTGGAAAGTTTTGTTATAAGAAAACTCTACCAAGTGGAGATAGTCTTCCCACTTATATTGTTGATCCATGACATACATTATTAAAAACTAATATAAAAATCGGTTCATCCTTTCCATTTTTATATCCATTTATAAATGATAATCTAAAATAAAATTTAAGCGTTTCCCAAATGCAATATTCAAGTTGTACCAATCCTTAAAGTTAATAGCTTATCTCTATCTAATGTAATAACATCATGCACACTATGAAGGTGAAAAACTTCCTTCACAAAAAAGTATTAAATGTGGCCTCAACATAAATCATATTTTATAAAATTAAATGTGAAACCTTAGTAACTTTATCAATAATAACAAGGATTGTATTATTCCTCCATTGAGACTTAGGAAACTCCAAAATAAAATCCATTGAAGTTATAGCCCATATGTTCTCTAAAACGTAATGTGGATATAATAAACAACATAGATAAAAAAATTACCTTTGACATGCCAAAAATTGAAGCATATTTACATAAAAACTACATCCTTCTTTAGTATATGACAAAAATAAAACCTTTTGAGTTTATGTATCATTTTAAAGACACATGAGTGAGAAAAATGAGGTGTAATATGCACTTATTTTAATAGTTGTTCTCTTAAGTTTCTATAATTTGGAATAATTTTTATTATTTTTATACCTCAAAATTTTATTTTATTCCAAGGAGTATAAAAAAAAAAAAACTTGTCCACTACTTACTTTTCCAAATATTCATGAATTTCATTGAAAGAAACATTTGTTATTTGTTATCCTAGAACAAAGGTTTAACAATGGACTATAAAATAGAAAGTGAAACAAGATAATTATTTATACTAAGGGCATCAACAACCCTTTTTTGCTTTGACATAATCAACTTCAATGTCAAAATTACTGATGGGAATTGGCCATATATGCTACCTTGCTTTTAATTCATCTTGAGATAATAAGAGTATATGGATCTAATGATAAGACTCTACCTTAAAATTCTTACCAAGTAATAAATTCTTCCATTACTTGAGTTCATGCACCAAAAATACCAAGTCAATATTATGGGTGGGATAATATTTCTCATGTGTCTTTATTTTATGATATTTATAGGCAACAACTTTTTCATCTTGGGTCAAAATATCGCCAATACCAATAGTACATGCATATACCCAAATCTCTAAATTATAATTAAGATATAGAATAAAAATAACATGGGTATAATTTAATAGTTACTTCAAATTTTGGAAGGCTTCGTCACATTGAGGAGTCAAAAGAATGATTTTCTCTTTTTATAAAATGAAGTGATTGTGTTAGAAATTATATAAAAAATTAAACAAATCCTATATAATAACAATTTGGACCCATAAAACATATTATGTCATGAACATTTCTTGATGATTCCACTCCTTAATGGGTTTGATCTTATAAGTATGAATATAAATCACTTTATTTGAACTAATATTCCAAAAATAATGGAAATTCTATTGGAGAAAAGTGCACTTAGAAATTTTACCATACAATTTATGTTTCATTATATTTTCAATACCAAGTGTAAAGTGTTACTCATGTTCACTTTATTATTTGAATAAACAAGAATATCATCCAAGAACACTAGCATAAAGTGATATAATAAATATATAAAATCAGGAATGAAAAGTTTCAAGGTCATCTAATAGGATTCAATGAAATTGATATAAACAAAGATGAGATTGAAAAGATTACAATCCAAAAGTAAATAGTCTAAGACTAAATTTAATTCCACAAATATTGCAATGTTTCAGTATATATTTACTAAGATAAAAACTAGGTTTTTTACCCAATTAAAATTTAGAGCATCCATTGCATAATTACAAACTATGAAAACACCAAATTTAGAACAGAGTGTTTAATATTAATATTAAAATTTCAATATTATTTTAATTTATATTTTTTAATTCATAAATGTATGCTTATGTTTTATAATAATGTAATAATAAAATAGTCTAATCAAATCCATATAATAAAGACAAACTCAAAATTATGGTTTTTAATCTTAAATAATTGATTAAAAAAATTCACACTTTAATCCAAGTAAACAAGACCAATAACACATAAGGTAAGCTAAATGCCAAGAATGCATTTTATTACTAATATCACTATACCTATATTGTATACAATAATTTTATAGTAAATAAAAATATCATTGAAATGATATGTCAATTAAAACATACTTAAAACTATTATTATTAACTAATTCAAGTCCAAAATTATTAAGGTGTTAATCGAGCCAAAACTACCAAGGTTTCAAGGATATCAACTAATTCTAACACTATAACTAGAAACTCCATTATACAATCATCAAAAAAGGGCAAGTAAGATTAGCCCATCCATTTTGGCCTTTACCACCACATAAATAAAACATGAGATTTCAAGATTTATGAAAAAATAATCCCAATGGAATAATATCATAAAAAACCGAGGTGCAAGAAGAGAATTATTCCACCAAAATATTTAGTGCTTTTGAGCACACAAGTCAAGCAACACAATTTTTTTTAGATAAAATAAGAACATAACATTGAATATGGCTTCAAAGCATCAATATTATAAACAAAATAACTATATAACATTCTTATGAAACATTCATTTGTATATAATACCATCTATGGTGATATTAAGGTAACCCCACTATACATATGCTAGGGTTCCTCAAAGAAACAAAAAAACACTATTGCCAAAAATAAATTAGAAACTTTGTTTACATTATAAATGTAACAAATAAAAAAAAATTTAAAATGAATAAATAAGGTATTATTATGATAATATAACTAAAGATGAATAGGGGTCATACCAAACCTTATTTTTTTCAGGACTCCCATACTGGGTGACTCCATAAATTATTTCCTTTTTTATTTATCCCTAGTCACACTTATAACATGCATAATTATAAGGAAATTATTTAACCCTAAAATGTTGATCTAATTTTATCTTATTTTCAACCCTATATTTGAATTAAAAGGGCATATATAAATGAAAATGGCACAAGGGTGATAACCATATCTATAGTAGGCCAATTAGATTCTAAACTTAGATATAAACAAATATTGAATTTATTATGTTGAGATAGTCTATATATATAAAGTATAACTATGTTAGATATAGAAATGATAAATAAGTGATGTAATTTTTTTGTTTTTATGATAATGTATTTTTAGATTTGGAATAGGTTGAAATCTTGATGAAATGATATTTTGCCATAGTCTTCAAATTCTATATTGGACATTTCTATCACTTTAGACAATAATTTTAGCCTAGGATGATTACATCGAAGCTAATATCTGGGTTTGATGCTCATGTCCTATATATAATACAAAAGGTAACATGATGAAATCACCTATATACTTCTAGGTTTTTCTTTACCATCACATTGGTGCATTCAGATATAGTTCATGAACTATCACTCCTTTTGAAATATCAAAACCCTAGTTATCCATCTTCATAGTGACCTTGGGGGAAAATTAATTAATGGAAACACGATGTCAATATGACCCCAAAAAACCTACTATCAGAGTTAATTACTACATATATAATACTCTAAATAAGGGAATTGTACTCATGTATTTCTCCCCTATATTTTATCTTATATGTGAATCATTTAATTTTGTGTAAACCAAGTACAATAGTGACCAAGATATTAAAATGGAAAAATGAGCTATTGAGATACTATTTTAGTAATTTAGACCTATAGATATGTTTTACCTATGATTTAAATGTAAATATGAAATATTTGTTCAATTGAATGTTTGATAGAGTGATTTTAATAAGTTGCCTTGGTCTCTTTGGTATTTTACTAGGTGTAACTGGTGAGGAATGAATAAAGATTGATCTTATGTTTATACTAATCCCTTTGGAATAATAACTCACATTGAAACACTTAGATTTAACATTAGGGTATGTTTCATATTCAAATTAGATGAATTTATGGAATTAAAATCTTGTGTCAGTACATGATAGTAGCATCGATGTTATTATATATCCCATACATTAGTGTCTAGAGAGTAGGAAAGTAGGAACATGCTAAAAATTTGTAGAGGGGGAATATAAGTACATTTTAAGAATTAATTGAAAGAGATAAGGCTTGTGTCACCAAAATAAGACTAAAAATTTATACTATAACATATAGGCTAAGGGGAAAATATATAGAGTAGATGCAAGACTTGTAGAAGTAATAAAGCTAGAGAACTAAGAAGAATAACCAAGATCTAATTTTGACATGTGTACATAAGAATGAGGTGCTATATAATTGTAAAATATCATCTACATTTCCCCCTTTAATCTAGTGATGAAATTATTATTTTAAAAGAAAGGAATATATCCATAGCTTTGTATGCACACTTTATCTTTACATGTGACCAACTTGAGTGCTTGGCTAGTAACTGACCTATAACCAACAATATGTTACAATATAAAATCCATGCTTATAATCTAGGATAAAATTACTTAAAATAAATAGAACTTTAAAGAGAAATTTTTAGGTGTACACCTATGTGTTGATGTAACCTCCTTACTTATTGGTAAGTTATTTTGAAAAATATGTATCATTTTAAGGCTCTAAAATTGAGATTAAGACAAATATAGATAGATATTTAAAGCGCATCTATCTAAGAAGATATATATATATATATATATATATTTATGTATGTATATATGTATATATATGTATGTATGTATATATATATATATGTATATATATGTATATATATGTGTGTGTGTGTATATATATATGTATATATATATATAGAGATAGAGAGAGAGAGAGATTTAATGGAAAATGCCCAAACTTTAGAGGAAAAGTGAGTTTCCACATGTTAGTTGAGATTATCTCAATCATACAACCCAATGATAATTATAACCTAGTGATGTTAGATAAATAATTAAAACCTAAAAACATGGTAAGATTGAGTGATTTGATCACCTCAACCACAAGAAAAGGTGAACCAGCTATTTCATTAGATTGACTTAATAAAGTCTATAAAAGCCCATTAGATATCAATACAAAAAGTTTCATGATATGGTAACAGTCTATAAAAGAGTTTTGGAATATGCAATTAATATGGATTTTGTAATATTAGGCACATATTTCTTAGTATATGGACCTTATACATGTCTCATGTTGAAACTATGTATAACAATAATACTAATATATATAATTCTACCATGACTTTGAATCTAAATCATATAGCAATGTTATTTGGCTAATTTGGACAATTGTGTAAGTTTGGAGAACATGCTTCCAAAACATTCCCCCACTTTATATGGAGAAATATGAAAATTTATATAAGTAAAAATTTCAAGGATATGTTTCGAAAAGATTCCCCTAATGTAATTTGGAGATGATAAATATTAAATAGTTATGGAGAACATGCTTCCAAAGCATTCCCCCACTAAATCTAGGAACTATGAATGTCTAAATTCCATTCCCATATGACATACCCAACTAAATATAAAAAATTATACAAGTATCATATACTGAATGCATGTGGATAACACACTTCCATAGCTAAATCTCAAAACTAATATAAGTATGATATACTAATTGAGTCTAAATTAAATAATTCCAAAGAATGCCCCCACTAAATATAAAAACTACGCCAAGTGTGGATAACATGCATGGATTAAATACCCCCAATACTATGCCCACCCCTTTCAGGTGAGGCAAATATATGAACTGGTATTTACCTCACATAAAAAGGATAAGACAATTGTATAATCTATGAATGTAACCACGTAGATTATATAAGGAATATGTTTAGGTAGATATATAATTTAAGCACATATAACTAATGTGATCACATGTGGGAGTAAGATACATGATAAATATCATGGAAACATATATATATATATATATATATATAGTAATAATACAAGATCAACAAACAAACAAGCACACACACAAGAGAACTCAAAATCAAGTAAAAGGGTAATGGTCTAAGGAGACCATAAAAAAGGGGCTTGTTCAAATGTTGTAAAATCAAAGGGACATGACTTAGTTAAATGTCCATTAAGGAAAGGATGACATATTAAAATTCCCATAAAAAAAACCATAACATAGGAAAATGTCAAAGAAATCATATATAGGCACATGGGCCAGAATCAAAGGAGCATATTCAAATGCCTAAACAAGAAATACAATAGAATGACAAGACACTTAATGAAGAGAATAAAATAAATGATAAGTAACTGTCATAAATATATCATTTTATCCCATTGATCAATGTGTTAGGAAAAAATGTCAAGTGCGTTTCATATAAAGTGCCCTATGAAAGATATAATCATAGACAAATTCATGTGTAAGTACATATGTAAGCTCCAACATGATAATAAAATGTCATCATCAAACCATATACCTTGTGTGTATCAATATAAAATAAGTGGATGCCCCCAATGTCTACATGGCATGAGTAGATGGAAGGCCCAATATCTAAAATAGGGATAGATCATGTATATGTGTATGCATGTATCATAATTCGGTAGAAGTGTGACACATATGTGTATGTAAGAGTTATTGAATATGCCATCCATCAACATGAAAATAACACATAAAAACCATGGATATAATAAAACATGTAGGTGCCAAAAATGTTTTGGATTTTTTTAAAATTTTGATTTTTTTAGAAGTTTAAGAATAGAAAATGAAAAGTTCCACTAGAACCCAAGGATCTCATCAAAGATATTCCATTATGAATGCCATGTATCATATAATATTTTTCAAAATCCTATCAATCTTATATATTATTAGGATCATAATCATTGATGTAATCACTATTATAGGATAATGTCAAGACTAGTGGGGGTTTGTTTTGAATAAATGGATTTTGAATAAAAGGTTTGAAAATTTGAGTATATATGAATGAAAAACCAACCTCACCATAGGTTGGAGCTTTGTTCGTAGAAATATATTTTTCATGTTTGTTTTCATCATTGGCAACCTGTGGGATATAAAATGGGGGAAAAATGCACATCTTCTCTTACCCGTTTTAAAAAGATTCATTTTGTCTTTTTTTTAACATTACCATTTGGTATTTTTATTTCAAAAAAAATTATTTTGATCCCTTTTTAGAATATTTGGTATGTATTTTGGAGAATTTGGAACATTGTAAACTTTCACATCATGTCAAGTCTAATCCATCTTTAATGATGTATCATTTGAATATTGAGGTAGATGTGGTAAATGTGCCTCATTTTATTTTTAATGCTCTTTTGTTACCCATTTTTGTTTATTTTGACCCTTCAATTTATGACATTTTATCATTTTTAACTTTCTTTTCAATACAAGACAACAATCACTATGGTGATTGTGCATTCTATGATATGCATAATAGTATTTAGATTCTTGTATAGAATGTATATGAGGAAATTTGATCATATTATTTAGAATAATCTCCATTAAAATCTCACTTGAATTCTTGGTAGGATTTTGTTCACTTGTAGAATCATTGTCATTAGGTGACTTTGGTTTTGGCTTCAAATATTGATTTTTATTAGCCACATAATTAGTATATGAAAATTCAAACACATGGTTGACACTGGCATAGTGTGGATTATTTACATATGAATTATGATTTTGAGATAAAGTGATCCTAGAATTTAGAGACAAATTTTGATTTTGTGACTCATGCATTATCTTTGTCATAGTTATGATTTTTTCCTTCAAGGTTTCATAAGCACAAACCCTACTGGTATTTTAAATTGAACATATTCATTAAAAACTATAGGGTTGGATAAATTATTCCTTAGATAAGTGATGGAATATATATGGTTAGAGGGATGATATATATCACTCTCATTAGGGTTAGGAGGAGGAATTATCTACTTTGTATCCATTTGAAATGTTTCAAAAATTGATATGAGAATAAGATAATAAAAGATTGCAAATGCTAGGGAGCAATCGATCATGATAAAATAAGGATATAAAAATTTATATTATTGTATTTTTAAAAAATATTATATAGGATTTTATATAAAAATATGAAATGAGATGAACCCAAGAAAATAGGGAAACAAAAGTACATGTACAACATGTAGATCTACATTTACTAAATATATTAAAATTTAAATCTGTAAACTACACATAATATTTTGACAAAGTAAAAGTGGTTTTATAATAAAATATTATTTTTAAATAAACCCAAAAATAAAGATCAACATAAATACACCATTCACCTTGTATTCTAATATTTAGTAAAACTAGTAAATTGTAAAAGTTAAGAAATCTGTACCAAATTTTTGCAAATAAAAATAATGTTTTTATTATACCAACCTAAGTAGAAAAATTATCAAGTGTATTTATTAAAAACTACCTTATGTAACATATATTAATATATAAATTAATTTGTAAGTACATATGTAAGCTCAAACATGATATTAAAATGTGATTGTCAAACCATATAACTTGTGTGTATCAATATAGAAGAAGTGGATGCCCCTAATGCTTGCATGACATGAGTAGAGGGAAGGCCTAACATATTAAAGAGGGATAGATGAAATATATATTACATAAAACTCAAGTATAATTGTGATGCTTATGTGTATGAATGAGTTGCTAAATATGTCATTCATCAATATGGAACTAACACATAGATGAGATAGAGATAATAGAACATGTAGGTGCCAATTTTTTTTTTTGTATTTTCAAAAGTTTCTTTTTTTTTTGTATTTTTTGAATTTTTGGAAATAAAAAGGAAAAGTTCCACTATAACCTAAGGATCTCATCAAAGGCATTACTCTATGAATTCCATGTATCATATGTTCCATATTCACATGTTACATAATCTATATCGTCATGATCATACCAATATTCTATATTATTAGGATCATAACCATCGATGTAATCATTATTATAAAATAATTTTATGATAAATGGGGTTTTTTTTTGAATAAATTCCTTCTGAATAAATGGTTTCACAATTTGAGTATCTATGTCTGAAAAACCAACCTCACCATAGGTTAGAACTTAAATCTTGGAAATAGATTTATCTTATTTATTTTCATCAATATCAACCTATGAGAAATAAATTAGAAAAATATGTACATATTCTATTGTTCATATTACCATTTGGGATTGTTATTTCAATTTTTTTTTCTTTAGATAATTTTTTGGAATACTTGGTGTGTCTTTTTGAGAATTTTGAACAATAGGAACTTGCATAAGATATGAAGTCTCATCCACATTTAATGATGTATCATTTAAATATTGAGGTATAAGTGGAAAAGTTTCTTCCTTTTTTGTTTGTTTCTCTTTTTGTAGCCATTTTTGTTCATTTTTAACAATTGATTTATGAGAAGTTATCCTTTATATCTTTCTTTTCAATGCAAGACAATAATTGATATGGTGACCATGCATTCTATGATATGCATAATATTATTTGTATTTTTGTATAGTATTAATGGGAGGTAATTTTACCAAGTTATGTATAATCATACTCATTATAATCTCACTTGAATTATTGGTAGGCCTTTGTTCACTTCTAGAATCACTGTGATTAGGGGAATTTGGTTTTAGCTTCTAATATTGATTTTTATTAGGCACATGAATGGCATGTGAAGATTCAAACACATGGTTAATGCTAGCATAAGGTATGTTCTATCTATATTAAATATGAGTTTTTAATAAAGTGACATTGGAATTTAGAGACTGATTTTAATTTTGTGACTCATTAATTAGCTTGGTCATAGTTTTGATTTGTTCCTTTAGGGTTTCAAAAGCACAAACCCTGGGTATTTTAGATTAAATAACTTTATTTAAAACTATAAGGTTGGCAACCTTACCCCTTAAATAAGTGATAACCTAGACTTTGTTAGAGGGATAAGATATATACCCTCCTCTGGGTTAAGATAAGGAATGATCTTCTTCATATCCGTTTGATATGTTCTAAAAATTTATATGAGAACATGATAAGAAAGGCTTGAAAATGATAGGGAGGAATCGATCATGATACAATAAGGATACACTTTTCTATACTATTGGATGAGTTTCTTGAAAATAAGATATAGGTTTTTCTATGAAAACATGAAATGATACTAACCTAGGAAAATAGGGAAACAAAAGTTCATGTATGACATGTAGATCTACATTTACTAAAAATATTAAAATGCTGAATTTGTAAACTCCAAAAAATATTTTCACAAATTAAAAGAGGTTTTTTAATAAAATATTATTTTTTATGAAACCCATAAATTAGGTTCAACATAAGTACACCATTCACCTTGTATTATAATATTTACTATAATTATTAAATTACAAATCTTGAGAAATATGTACTAATTTTTGATAAACAAAAAGACATTTTTTTATTATACCAACCGAAGTAGAAAATATCTATGTAAAATTTAAAAAGGACTTGTTTGGAGGCTGAAATGCGCCAATCAATAAATGATCCACTTTTAAACATATGAACATGAATCCATTGTGACCAAAGGAGGGAATAACCCTAGGGTAAAGTTTAAGATCTACAAATACATCACAATAAGTTTAAACCCTAAGAGGCTTGGAAGTCTTGAATCAGATTTGTTTTTAATCCACATGGATTGGGTTCACCAAATGGTTAACCCTAAAATGTTGATCTAGGGTGATCTTATCGTTAACTCTAGATTTGAATCGAAGGGGTATATATAAATGATTAACCTAGGGAATAACCCTAGGGTAAAGTTTAAGATCTACAAATACATCACAATAAGTTGAAACCCTAGTAGGCATGGAAGTCTTGAATTAGATTTGTTTTTCATTCACATAGATTGGTTTCACCAAATGATTAACCCTAAAATGTTGATCTAGGGTGATCTTATCGTTAACTATAGATTTGAATTGAAGGGGTATATATAAATTAAAATGACACAAGGGTGATAATTATATCTATAGGAGGCCAATTATATGTTGAACTCATATATAACCATACAATAAATATATTATGTTGAGATAATCTAAATATGAAAAGTATAGATATTATAGATATATAAATGATAATGAACTAATGTACTTAACTTGTTTTAAATATAATGTAATTATGGATCTAGAAAAGGTTCAAAGGAGGTAGGAAATATATTATGAAAGAGTTGGAAATTTTTTGATGTAGTGCTTCTAGTGCTCTAGACACTAATGTCTACTTGGGATGGTTGTGCTAATGCTACTTTCTAGGTTTGATTCTAGTGTCATGTATAAAATACCTACTATAACAAGATGAAACCACCTAGATGTTTTTAGGTTTTACTTGGCCTTCACTATGGTACATATATATGTAGGTCATGGACTGTCACTCATGAAATTAAAAAACCCTAGTTTTCCATCTTCATAGTGACGTTGGAGAAAATGTATTAGTAGAAACATGGTGTTGAGTTGATCTTAAATACCCCACTATTATAAGACAATACATATATATCTAATACTCCATTTGAGGGCCTGATACTTATGTAGTTATGCCCTATGTGTTGGATTGTGTGTGAATCATGAAATGTTGTGTAAATCAAGTACAACAGTAACCTAGATTGTAACTTATAAAATTGGGATCTTGGGATACTCATTTATTACTATAGACCTATATATGTGTTTTACCTCTAAATAGTATAGAAATATGAATGATTTGTTTAATTAATTTCTTGATAGTGTGCTTTTAATAAATTAACTTTGTATCTTTGGTCTTTTACTAGGTATAGCTAGTTAAGGTATGAATGAAGGTTGATCTTGTAGTTATACCAATCCCTTTGGAGTAATAAATCACATCAACTCACTTATTATAACCATTAGGGTATGGTTTATTTGAAAATTGATGACTTTAAGGAACTAGACTCTTGCATCAGGATCAAATAGTAGTGTTGACACTACTGTCTATCTTAGACATTAGTATATAAGGATTAGGGAAGCACATACAGGCTCAAAATTTTCCAAGTTGGAAGATAAGTACATTATAATCATTTTTGGCAAGAGAGAAGGCCTGGTTCATTAATATATTATTGGTTAGACTAAGAGATATAAGCTAAGGGGCATAAAGATATAACAAATGTGAGACTTATGAAAGTGGGAAAAGGTAAAGAATTAAGAGGAATAACCATAGTCCAAATTTTTGAAGTGTAAAAGAATGAGGTGATATATAATAATAAAATATTGTCTATAGAAATGAAAATGAGGAAAAAGGAGAGTAAAATCAACTCTATTTCCATAAAAAAAATTACTAGATCCCAAAACCACTATTTTTTTGAATTATCTTATTTTATCAAATTTTTATGCGATGGTTTGTGTTTTCTCTTCCTATGATTGTGTTTATATATCTTCTTATAAAAAATTTAAAATATAATAAATATGTTCTCATGATTTAACCATCATGACTAGAAAATCATGGATGTCAAAAATAGAAAACCTCATAATGCCATTGTAATGGGGTATGAATATCATGTAATCTACTTTATTTATCTTTCCTTATAATTTTCACTCTACCTTAACTTAATTATATTCCATTAAAATTATGTTTGACACCTTTTGGATTTCAAAAAAGCATTTATAATCATTTATTATGGCTTAATCCATAACCAAATTCTTGATCATGACTTTAATCAAATTTTAAAATATGTAATAGTCATTAGTGGAATGACCTTAGATAAGGATTTCAATAAAATTATTTATTTTACAAGGCATTTTATAAACTAATCACTATGTTTAGTAATGTGAATACTAAGGACACAAGACTTTGTACCTTTTTTCTATCTAAGCATCATCATGCTTTAAACAGTCATAACAACCAACACCATATAACATGTACAAAAAATTAAATAGTGAGCATAATTTTCTCAATGTCAATGAAAAATTATTAAAAAATATATAATAAAATAATTAAACATAACATAAGTATAATAATACAAAGCACACAAGTAATGAAATTTTTGAATAACTAAAAACTCTTTTTTCCACTCACTCTTTTATACATGTAGACCATTTTATGTGATGGTTTGTTGAACTCTTCCACCTTATGACATAGCTCATCCATATACTATACTTTCAATCATGAAAAATACATCACTAGTGCATTTATCAAAAATATAATACTATAAATTAAATATAAACGTGAAACAAAATCATAATGACTCATAGATCATCATCACATGATTTGATAAGGTACACCAAGTACTTTATTAGGTCTCAAAAAGGTGGGATCTGGAATTCAATCTATCTAATAAAAAGTTCCATGTTAGGCCATATTAACAAGGTGAGAAATGATGCTTGAAAATATTCTCATATTCCCAAGTATAACTTTTCTAATTTGGACTATTAGACTATTCATGTTGAATGTATCTATTTCATAGTTTTACACTATGATGATCCAAGACTCGTATTAGGTATAGCTATATCATCTCCTCTTATGACACATATATATTATTCTAATAAAAACATGATAAGGATAAGGTACATATAATATTATCAAAGTAACATGAAACACATCATGAAATCTACAAAGGGAAGGAGAGAAAAATATTCGATAGGTAATAAAGATAATATATTTTGAAATGTTAAATAGATTGACAAATCATGGAGCTAGTTTATATGTAATACCAAAATTTATGCATATTTAATAAGGTTTAACACTCATAAATAATTTTAAAATGACCTCAAATTCTATTTGAGATATTTTTAAATCAACACAACTCTTATGCCGATTAGAGGTGAATTTTAGCCTTTAATGAAGAAGAATCATTTAGATATCATACTCTTGCATTAATTTTAGGACTTTTAAACACTATATTTTCCAATCCATACCATAAATTAGGAAACATAATTTAAAAACATATAAATGTTCAAAATTATCCATTTTTATCACTAAGTGATAAGTTTTGTTATAAGAAAACACTACCAAGTGGAGATAGTATTCACACTTATATTGTTGATATATGGCATACATTGTTACCAGTTACTCTAAAAATTGGTTAAACCTTTCAATATATACATCCATTTATATATTATAAGCTAAACTAAAATTGAAGTGTGTCCTAAATATAGCAGTCAAGGTTTACCAAAACCTTGAAGTCCATAACTTATCTCTATCTAATATAATAACCTAATGAACACCCTAAAGGTCAAAAACTTCATTCATAAAAAAATATTAAAAGTGGCATCATCATCAAACATATTTCCCACAATTAAATGTGTAACCTTATTAAATTTATCAATAATAACAGGTATTGTATTATGCCTCCATTGAGACTTGGGAAATATTGAAATAAAATCCATTGAAATTATAGCCCACATGTTCCTTAGAAGTTAATATGGATACAAAAAATAACTTGGATAAAAAAATACCTTTGATATGCCAACACTTAAGCATTTTTACACAAAAACTACATCTTTATTTAGTATAAGACAAAAATAAAATCTTTTGAGTTTATGTATCAATTTAAAGACACATGGGTGAGAAAAATGAGGTGTAAGATGAAATTATTTTAATAGTTTATTTATTAAATTTATATAATTTGGAACATTTATTTTTATTTTTATACCTCAAAATTCCATATCAGTCTAAGGAGTATTTAAAAAAATACTTCTATACTACTCTCTTGGCCAAATTTTCACGAATTTCATTGCAAAAAACATTTGTTTTCTACTATTATAGAACAAAGGTTATAAAAATGGACTATAAAATGAAAAGTTTAACAAGGTAATTCCTTCTACTGAGGACATAAACAACCCTATTTTATTTTCCTTTGACATAATCAACTTTAGTGTGAAAATAACTAATAGACATTGGCTATATATGCTACCTTGCTTTTAATTCATCTTGAGAAAATAATATTACAAGGATCTAATGATAAGACTCTAACTTGAAATTCTTACCATGTAAGTAATGATTCCATTACTTGAGTTCATTCACCAAAACTACCAACTAAAGATCATGGGTGAGATAGTTTTTCTCATGTGCCTTTATTTTATGAGATTCATAAGCAACAACTTTTCCATCTTGGGTCAAAATATCTCCAGTGCCAATAGTACATGCATATACACAAATTTTTTAATTGTAATTAGGATCTATAATAATAAGATTAGGGGTAAAAGTTAATAGTTACTTAAAATTTTTGAAGGCTTCCTCATGCTAAGGATTCAGAACAATTTTTTGTTTTTTTATACAATGAAGTGATAGGGTTAGATATTCTATAAAAAATTTAAAAAATATTTTATAATAACAATATAGACCCATAAAAATTTTAATCCATGCACTTTTTTGGATCATTCCACTCATTAATGGATTTGATCTTAGAAGTGTGAATATAATTCCCTTTCTTTGAAATGACATGCCAAAAGTAATGGAATATTTATTGGTTAAAAGTAGACTTAGAAAGTTTACCATATAGTTTGTTTTGCCTTATACTTTCAATACCAAGTGTAAGTTCTACTCATATTCACTTTATTATTTGAATAAACATTAACATCATCCAAGAACACTAGCATGAAGTGATATAATAAATATTTCAAGATGATGTTTATTAAGTTCATAAATGTAGTAGATGTATTAGTCACACCAAATATCATGACAATGAACTCATAATAACCATACCTTACTCAAAATAAAAAATGTATAGGTATTCATCATTGATATAAATTTGATAATACTTGGATTGAAGATCAATTTTATAAAATAAAGTAACTTCCTTCATCTGATAAAAGAGATCGTCAATGCTAGAAATAGGAAATTTATTCTTTATTATGACTTTATTTAGATTTATATAATCAATGAATAAAATATCATGGTTCGATATTTATTTTTGAAAAAACAAATATCCCCAAGGTGATACACCTGTCCAAAAAAATTATTTTAGGTGAACATTCAATTCCTTCAAGTCTAATGCATTCATATGATATGGAGCCTTTGATGTAGGTGCAAATCTAGGTATAATATCTAGAGAAAACTTAGATTCTATTTTAGTGGGAATCCTTGATGTTATTTGGGGAATAGATCCTCAAATTCTATTAATATTATATAGTACCTTATTTTGTATCATTTCTCCATAGGAATTTATTTTATTTTCATAATATAATGCTTACAAACTTTATTAACTGATCTTTTCAACTATGTGGATGAAATAATTTTGTAAACCACATGTTTCATAACACCTTGGATTTCCACCTAGTTTTCCATGTCATTAAAACATTGACCCTTCTTGGTAAAAACATAAGTATTACATTTATGGTTTTTAATCCAGTACATATCAAAAATGAATTCATAAGACCCCAATGGTGATAAAAATATGTATTGGTCTTAAAGACTCTACTATAAATTTGTTTCCCTATGCCAAAGTGTACATCACAACATTATATTAGCTTAAATGGTTTATTTTTATATTTATAAGTAATATAATTTTAAATAAATCTATTGATGGAACCATAAAAAATTAAAATTTTCAAATGAAAACTAAAAATAATACTTCTAGTTTCAATCAATGTGGACTACATGTCCACATTCCAATTGTCAACTATACAATAGACTTGAAGATTTTCTAGTTGAATATTACACAAAAATGGGTAATATTTAATGTAGTGTTTATTACCATATTAGCAACATTACATTATTATATATATACAAAAGGTAATAATATTATCTCTAGTGGTTAGTCTATGGGATTTACCTTGAGGCTACTTATTATTCCCAACATTTTCCTATTAAAAGGCTTGGGACTATTGTTTAAATTATAGTATCTAAAAAAATTAGTAGGCTTCACAAATGTATTATTATGATATTTTATTTTAAAACTATTTAAAATATTATAATTAGGATTCCTAGGCTTAGATAATAACCTATATTTCTTAAACTCTTGTTTTGCCTTGAGGAAAGACTTCTCTATCTTCTGCTCAGTAAGCAAATTCAATTTTTGTAGCCAAACTGAGAGGGTTATCCATATTGATATCCTAAAATTCAAAATTTAACTTTCTTAATTTTTCCTCTTCATTCACATAATTCACATAATGTAAGATACTAAGAAAATTATTCTCATACTCTACCATAGTCATAACACCTTGTTTCATAAGCTAGAATTATATAGCATTTTACTCTTCATGGGTAACATTCAATCACCTTTTTCTAAACTAGTTTTCAAAAGTTTCCTAAGTAAGTTTTATAAGATCACATCGATTGAGAGAATAGATATTATTCTATGACAATGTTATATAACCCACCAATTGGCAAGCCAAAATGTGAGTGTTAACATTGGAACTAATATTATACATGGTGAAATACTTTTACAAATTTACCATTAATTCCTTAATGGCATCACTATAATTTACTCCAACACAAGCTGGAGGTGGTATATAGGTCCAATGAAAACTTGGGGTTCATATTGTTCAAAATATATAACCATGTGTTCCTCCACTTAACAATTTTCAGCATGGCCTTCAACATTGGATAATATTTGACCGTGTGCATCCACTTTTATCTTGGATGTTTAGATCATAAACATGGTTTTATTTATAATGTCATCATTCACTATTATTTATTAATGTTATTTTGGTGTAATTATTTTCAACATTATTTTTATTTATGACCACTAGAGGGAGATCATTCCTCTTTTTATTCCTATGACTCTCCTACCACCTTTACCTCTATGGGAAATATTTTTAGAAATTCCACCTCTACTATTTCATGTCCTCACCATCATAAGATACAAAAACTAAAATGTAGACCAAAAATAATTCCCCAAAGATCCATAGAGTTGGAACTTGGGATATAATACCTAATGTAAAAAACTCAAAACTACAAACTTAAAAATTATGAATTATTCGAGCTATGAACCTTCTTATAACAAGTTATTTTTTGTAAAAAGAATAATTTATTATAGAAATTTGACATTCTAATTTATAAAATCACACCATACAAATATCAAATGTAGATAAAAACATGTTTAGGTCCCACACTGTCAATGAAGGTTGGTTGAAATAGATAAAATACCTCTCAATTAAAATATTATTGACACAAATCTCAAGAATTCATTTTTATTAACAATGTACTAAAAATAACTCAACATTAATCAAAGATTATTCACCTCTTAATGTTTTTTAAAAATAATTTTCATTAGACCTAAAATTAAATGCAACATTCCTTCATTGTGTCATTTAAGATGTAGGCTAATTAGAAATATTAGCGTCTATTATGTTAAAATTATGTGTTAAAAAAATACCTTGTCAAGGGTAACTAATTCTCTTATGCCCTCTCCAAACTTCCTTATAGAACTAAATATATGAAAATGGAATATCATAGTGTTACAAGCATAGACTACATATGATGATTTCAACCAATAACCTTAATGTACTCATATTCATATTCATTATCAACATATTGCATTTTATAATAGAAAGGACAAAATATATTTTTATAATTATGAAATTTTCCATAAATAACTAAAAATATTCCATAATATAAACAATAAAAATATTCAACCACTTAATAATTTTGAACAAGGACTTCATCATGGAAATAACTTATCAGGTTACATTAGTTCATATTTAAAATAAAATCAAATGATTTCCTTTGATTATAATTTAATAAACATGAATATTTATGCCATCAATATAGTAGGTTTTATACCTTTCTCAATCCATATTTTATTTTAAAAACAATAAAGAAACCTATTCAAAACACAATAAAGTGTCAACCAACCCATCCTAATTACCTACTCATGTTGGTCCTACTAACACTTCATAAAACACAAAGGACATGTTAGATTCAGATAAAAATTAAAATAATGTTAATTACTTTGAGGTCCATTTATACTGTTTAACTTTGTGTATAACTTTTAGTATATGCAAAATCAAGAATTTGACTCTAAATAAAAATAGAGTTGTACCATAACACCTAAAACTTGCATCCATTAATATTAAAATTTTAAATAAATGAAAATTATACCTTCATTATTTATTAATATAATAAAATCTAAAACTTATAAACAATATTGGATCCAAAAAATATATTTAACTGAAATGTCAAGTTTAAGAAGTAATAGTGGTAAAAATCATGACTAAATCATTATTCCCTATCCAATAATGACATTTTGAGAATGACTGGCTAGAGAGAAAAAATAGAATTAAATTTGTACATCACTCAAGGACATAATGGCTCGAGGAAATAACTATCACCGACAATGTGACTTCCAAGAATGAAAACAATACAAGATTTAAGGAATTAACTGTCACCCGAATGGTCACCCAAATGTTTGCTCGAATCATTTTTGCCACTCAAGTGGTCACCTAAAGTGTTGCACAGATCAGTATGCATAAGTAACATAGTGAATTAAGTGATCTCAAGAAAGTGAGAATTTTTTTGGCATTGGATGGGATTTTTAATTATGTGTAAAATCCTTTATAAGTGTTGTAGGTGGGTCTTTGAGGGTAAGACATTCTATCTTTTTCTATACTTAGACCTTGCTTGGCCTAATGAGTCATCATGATTTGTTGGCAAGGCATGTGAAGGATGTATAGAAGTGTTTCAGCATGAGATAGGTTTTATGACATGATATTTATATTTTTATTATGAAATTGATGTGTTTAGTTCATGTAAAGAGGCATGAAGGTTAGTTTTAAGGCCTAATGTGGTTTATAACTCATGGTCTAGAGAGCAAAGAGAGAGAGTGTGGCATAATGAAGGCTCATGATCATATTTTAAGGTGTTTTATCTCATATAATCATTTAAAAACTTAATTATTTTTTAATGCATATACATGATGTTTTAGGTTCTAATTTGAAAGACAATGCATGAAAAGTTATTTGGAGGTTTCTCAAGTGCTTAGAATGAAGGGTTATCAACCTAAGAAGGATTTTAATGTGATCATCAGCTTATCAAACCTTCATATTGGAACATAATTAGTTAATGGTATATGTATAAGGTTCCTAGATAAAAACTATATCTATTAGTTTTTGGATTGGGGGGTTATGCATTATAAATTATTGTTAACAGTGGAAACTCATTCAAACCCTCTTAAGACCCTAATAAAGACCAAATGTTAAAGATGTTGCTCAAAAGTGATAAGGATGAATTTATTTTCCTAGATAATATATTTTATATTGTATTGGACTCTCCTATCTACCTCAAGGTGGTATTGGTTAGAGAGAGGAGAGAGAAAATGTTGAATTATAGCCTTATTTCTAAAAAAGTTATTGTAGATGTCAAAAGCTATATTAGACAAAGTTTTAAAATGATTGAATGGAGAAGGTATAGAATTTTATTCTATTTAACTTATGGTTTTTTGAAATTTCATATCCCTTAAGTTTTTTAAACTGATCATCCAAATTAGCTAGTCACTAATAGGCCTAATGGTTCAAATAGTGAAAAACCTAGACAACAATGAGAAGATGAATTACAATGTGTTTACATGATAGAATGATGAAACAAAGTGAATATATATATATATATATATATATATATATATATATATATATATATTTTTAATAATTTTAATATATGTTAATTATTTAAATAATATTTTCACTTCATGTTTCTAGTGAAAAAGTTTCTCACAAGTTGACCTATCTAGTTTAGATAAGATAGTGAGATATAAGGTCATGAGATTGGTCTGCAAGAGAAATATTTTCCATTTGACCATTTGATATTTATTTATAAAAATTGTATAATTATATAATATGATCATCAAAATTAATAATAATTAATTTAAAATTTCTATACAAGTTTTGGAGGTCTGAGTCATCGTGATTGTGTTTTGAGGCAATCTGGAAGTTCTAAGTGAGTGAGTTACAGAGGTATTATTGAAGCCTTATCTTATGATTGGAAGTGTATGATTAAATTTAATATGAACATAAGTTAATTTATAATCTATATTTATAATTATATTATCATATTTTAGTGTCTTAAGTATGACTCAACTTCATTCTTGTAAGAATTTTTTTTTTGGCACACATGCCTAATAGAACAAATTATACAAAACTTGAGCAATAATGAGAAGGTGGTTATAAGTGTTTTTTAAGGGTATATTTATTGATTAAAGTGAATTAAGTTATTTTTAATGACTTATTTTTCATTTGAATTTATTCTATGAGTTTTAAAGATAGTGTAAGTGGTCAAAATGATGAAGCCAAAATGGCTTATCTAGCTTGGTAAGGTTTGTGTGTAGTGAGGTCAACAAATTGATCTATAAGACCAATAGTTACCACTAGACAATATGATATTTATATTTTAAGATTCTATATAGATGAAATATGATCCATTTAATTCATTTTAAGTACTTTATATTCCATATACAGGTGTCAGAAGGTCAATGTTTCATGATTGTGTCTTTGATAATCTTGGCAGTTCTAAGTGAGCATACTGAAGAGATGAGTTAAAGCCTTTTTTCCCTGAGTTGAATTATTTAAAGAATATGGTGATATTTATTAGGTATTTTATGTTATTTTAAAGTCATTTATTATCATTTTTTTGAGCATAAATTATTTTTTATCTTCAGTTATTTAAGGTAGATTGTTCTATGTCTTTAAAGGCCTAATATAAACAATGTTAATGGAGTGTTTCAAGTGATGGTGGGATCTAAAAACTGTCATGATATTAAAAGGATGTTTTATAAGGCCTATTTTATTATTTTATGGTTTTTTTCTAATTTATAGATATGAAGAGTGTTCTAACATGTCATAAGGTAATGTGACCGAAAGTAAGCCTAATGGGATTAGGTCTCCATGAGACCTAAAGATGGATTTGGTATATATGAGTTATGTAAAACATAATGTGATGATTTATTATTAATTTTAATGTGTAATAAGGATTATTTTGTTTCCAATATAAGTTCTCAAGTTTGTGTGCTTGACCAAGAGGTGTATGAGCAAGAGTCTTGTATAAGGTAGTTTCAAGCCTATTTGAGTATGTTTAGAGGAGTGAAAGAGATAGAAGATCATATAGTGGAAGGAGGTATTATCAAAAAAAATACTATAGTGACTTTATTGAATATATAATATGAGGTTTGAGTATGAATATCAAGGTTATATGACCTAATCAGTCTTTAAGAGACCTAGATGAGTGAAGAGGCCTAAACAATAGTTTGAGAGGGATAAGAGTATGAATAGTTGAATAGGTGGTCATCATTTATTGGTTGAGAAACATAGTGTTATAAACTTAATAAAATAAATTATTTGGTTGAGTTGGTGTTGATTCGTTTAGGGGGTTGGTGCCTCCTTGTAATTTGATGCTTTCTAAAGCCTAGTCAAGTGGGCTCTTGGCTAGTTGGGGTTGGTACTCCATGTGGAGTTAGTTCTTAAGTAAATTTTCTTTTTAGTACATTTCAGTATATTAGTTGGTTTTATTACCATTATGTTTTTACCACATGTGTGATGTGTTATTGTGTTTCATTCTTATGTGGATAGTTACTTATGCTTGTTATATCTATATGTTTGTTTGAATGGTCCATGATTCCTTAAGTGTAATTGAAATAAAGGTTATTAATACATCTTCACCCATAACCCCCTTAGTTATTTTGGTTACAAAAATTGGTATTATAGCATGGTCATTTGAAGTAGACCTAATAGCCTAAGGGAGATCCTAAAAGAGCAAGCATGGATTGTGATGATGATAGTGTTTATCATGATAGCAATTAAGATCAATTAATTTCACAAGATAATTATGTAAGAGAGATGTTGAAATGTTTTGAAGGTAAGAATAATTAATTTAAGGTAAGTGATAATAATTTTTTGATGATGATGATGACTATGTTGATCAAGTTAGAAATGGAGTTATATTATTGGCTAAAGAAGTAGGTTTCTTCAAAGAATAAGATAAAATTTATGATGAATAATTCTATTAAGATATTAAATAAGGATAATATGAATTAGACCTTGAATTTGAGCTCATAAGTGCCTTAGATGATTTAAAGAATCAAATGAAGATGAAACATGAATTGAGATCTATGGTGAATAATTATAAGTAATAAATATGTACCTTAAAGAGTGACATGGTAAAATAAGATAAAACATATGATAATACCATAAAGGATCTTAAGAATCAATTAGAAGATATAAATATAAATTTTAGATCAAAATAAGATAAGTGTGATTAGTTGAAGACATATCTAGATTACTTGAAGGTTGAGCATGAGAATCTCATAGACAAGATGAGAAAGTTTGAGAAAGAGTGTGATAATATAGAACATGTTAAGAGAACCAACATGAAAGATAGTATCAAGATACTAATCAAACATCCTAATGCAATGAGGTATTCCTATTCTTTCAATGGTTGTTTCTTTTCTTGTCATATCTTTGGTCATAGAGAAAGCAATTGTATAATTGTTTCAAGGGATGATTTGTCATGGGACCATGGGATATTCAGTTGTTAGTAAATATTTCATAACAATAATGTTGTTTTATATACTTTTCATAATATGGTACACATTACAATATTCTATCATAATAGAGCTACAAGGCCCTGAAGACATAATAAGGTCTATAGATCTCCTAGAGTAAATGAGAAGGGTTAAACATTTGTATGTAGACCAAATATAATCAAGGTGAGTCATGATTAGTATACTAGTCAAAATGGACTATGTTTTAAGGTAGAGTAAGGATTATATTTGAAGTAATGTCAAGAATATTTGTTATCTACATATATTGATAAGGTAATCAAAGAGAAGAATAAGGATGACAAGGTGGATGAGTCAAATGCTTCAGTCAAGTCACAGTTGATTATATATAAGGAATATCTTTCTCATGATTGCAAGATGACTGAGAAGAGTGGATTGAATATTTATAAATCTCTTGAGTTCATGGTGTTCTAGTGACCTATGGTAAGGGGTGATACCATTAGGATTCATGGAGACACTAATGAGTTAGTGGAAGCTTGACAACTATCATGAAGACATGTTGAATATTTTATAGGTAAAATCACGGAGAGGGGGGGGGATGAATTATTGATGCAATCAATTAAATTATAATTCTAAAACTTCAAACTCTTAACTATGTAGCATAAGAATTCATGAAGCATAGAAACCAATTATTGTAATGAACAAAGAAAACTATGAAATATCAAAGCACAAAACATAATAATTATGTAGGAAACCCTCATGCAAGATAAAACCCACTCTAAAGTATATAAAAAAATTGGACTATAGTCCTATAATATATTTAAAAACAAGAGACTTTAGTGAAGCACCCACTTCACAAGGATCACCAACCCATAATCATGAACACGCACCCACTTGTCCTAGATGTTGAGTATCCAAACAACACCTATGATATAAAAACATAAAAAAAATATAATTACATTTAAATATGATGGATAAATAAAGAATATAAATTCTCTTCAACCCTTCACAATCTCTCAAGCCTCCACACATAAGCAATGCATCTAGAACAACCTTTTGGATCACTTTATACTTATTATCTCATCCTCAATCTTAAAACCTATAATATAACTATTAAAACATCATAAATATTACTAGTATGTCAAAAACATAATCCTCACACTACTATTCTCTTCAATTCATCCACCAAACACACTCACACTTCTCTTTTCTTCATTTTTCAACTTTATAAGCCTTCATATGTATTTAAGCTATTTATAGAGCCTTCATGATCACCACCTTATTGATCAGCCCAAGACATTACATAGATATTAAGGCTTATATAATAATTATAAAAAGATAAAAACCACCTATATAGGTCAACCATAGCTTAGATAGATCATGCTTAAGCAAACACACATTTCAATTAGGCCTAAGAAGCCCTTTTAGGTCCATGGAGACTTGTTCATCTCTTTAACACTTCACCAAGAAAAAATAGGAACACAAGAATAATTCAAATCACATATGTCCTCTCCAAATGATCCATAATACACCCTATATTTATTTCATTCATCACTTTAAACTTTTGATCAATTGCCTTGTGTATGAAAACACCATGAACAAATAAATAGTCAACTTTCAAGCAATGGTTCATACTAAATATGGATTGGTCAAACCTTAAAATACATATATATTATCTTCAAGGAGTATAAAAAATATCCAATAGATAATTCACCATGAAACATCCAAAAACTATCAATAAAAATTAAACATCCATCTCAAGTCACTTGCAGAAGAGAGTCAAACCCTCAGTCAAGTTTGAACTATAATAAATGCAATTATATGACTAGTCAAACATCCAAATCAATTTTAATGGATTTTTATTGAAGTTATCTACCAATTTTATTTTTAAACCATTATAAAATTCATTAATAATCGAAATTTATATATAAATCATTACAGACTAGATCTCATTTGTAAATTCAAATATTTGAATTCCATCGGTCACTTTTTAATTCAAATTTGACTATGAAAACTAGTGAAATTTACTTGGGAGAGAAAATTTGAACCAACATAAATTTTAATAAACATCATGTAAAGACCTTAATTTTTAAAAACATTATTTAGGTACAAATTTTAACAAACCCATTTGACCACTTTCTTTTAACACCCTCACACGTGAATTTTGACATCATCAATCTACTTAGTCAGGAAATTCTAACAAGATTACTAAGATAACCTAGACTTTGTAAGACTAATTAGAAGGATTAATTTCAATTATAAAATTACATAAGTTAATATCTACACCCCATATAACCCTTAAAACATTGTCAACACATCACCAACATCCATCATCTTGCCTAACGAAGCAAACACTACAAGGTCCATGCATGATCACTAAGGCATACTTTATCATTGAGAACCATGCATACATATCAACTCATGGAAAATATTGTCCACATTTTGGACATAATTAAAAACACCTAAAAAATATACCCATTTTTCATTTATTTAAACACTTGTAAATTTTTTCAAAGCCAACAATAAAGCTATGCACATACTTTTTCTCCCTCTACAGACACTTTTTCTGCCTTTGACATAATGACAAAGTGGGATTACCTACTGATATTTAGGAACTTTAAATGTTTTAAAATACAAAATAAATAATGTATGTCATTTTATAGATGATATAAAACTCCTATCACTATGCACACAATTTCTTACCATGACTACCTCAAGCCTGCTCATTGACAACACTCTTCTTTGACCATGCACTACTATATGAAGAAGAAATTAAAAATATCACGAAAATAGGAGTGATCATACCTTGAGAACACTTATAATTACTCCCCCTAAGTTACTTGAACTTGGTCACCCTTTAATCAATTTCATACCATCTCCAAACATGATGAAACTTCATAGTTGTCTTCGAATTTTCTCTCATAAGTCAACTCTATGATCAACAACAAATGTTAAATCCATACTTGAAACATTAAATATGCTTAAAATATACTAAAAACTCATATAAGGACAGTCATACCTTGGTAATTTGGATAAAATGACCAAAAAGTCCATTTGAATCACCTAGCCTTATATCGAGCCCTAATAACCCTACATGAACCTTGCAGAGGCCATAAGTTTCTATGTATGTACATTCATGACTTTAAAATTACATATATATATATATATATATATATATATATATATATATATATATATATATATATATATATATATATATATATATATATATATAAAACTCATATTACCCATCATTCATGATAATAATCATCACCCAACTCTTCCTTTACACCATAGCTCCTTCACAAACTAACTTTCCAATTAGCCTTCCATTTACATAAAATCTCAATGACAGGGAAAACTATACACTTCCAGATGATTGTAAATAACTTTTTTATCACCCTTTTGGCCATTTCAATTGATTAAGCAGCCTCAGACCTCAACTCCTTTGGGAATATTAATAACTCACAAGGTGCAAAACCTAAGGAATAAAAAATAAATAGGGTCAACTTACTATATTCTGGTCAACATTAGCTTTTGAAACTTCTCTCACACTGGGAGGTCACCAATACACTCTAATTTACCAATTTTTTAGTTTTTAATCCTTTGGTTACCCATATAACCATCAAATGGTTTTGTCTTATTAGCCCTTTAACAAGGATTATCATACCTGAGAAGTATTAATATTCTTTAAATTTCCATCAAGAGGCCATAAAATCCTAAAACCACCTAAAATACAATTGTATGAGGTCAACACACCTTTATATTCCATAAATTCATCTTGAACACTGACCTATCTTCATTTGGCACATGGAAAGATCATGACTATGCCTATAGACCCTGTGTATACCCCTATCACTATGCTAAAACACCTTCATCTAATAATGCAATCATTATCACATATTTAAGGCACTATTTTCACTTATAAAAATAAAATACAATTATACTCAACCCTTGGTTAGCTTTAAATACCTTAAAATCATCAATTATACATGATGAACACACACTAAGCAAAATGGTCAAATTAAATGAATGGTTTTAAATGGTTCTTTTGACTAACCTAACACATTTGAACCCATGTAATACACTTTTAAAAATATTATTCACACTAAAAAACAATATTACCTTCATACTCTATGGTTAGGCCTTTTAAACCAAGCATCAAAATTTGACTAAAACATGCCTTTAGGACCAATGTCCTTGAACAAATTTCTTGAAGATTTTCATTAAAAACCTTTGAATCAAGCTCATGAGCTTGTTTCTCCTTCTTAAACAATGACCTTATATTGATTTATATAAAATGACATGAATCCCAAGCTTTGTCATAGATATTTAAAAGTTACTTTTGTCAATGGTTTAGTCATAATATCTAAAAGTTATTCTTTTATAAGCACATACTCCAACTTAACACTTTGATTGCTCACTTTTTCTCTCATGAAATGATATATAATAGGAATATTTTTAGTTTTTGAGTGCATAATAGGATTATTTGAGATAATAATTTCACTAGTATTGTCATAATAGACACGATAAGGTGAATTTTGTCTTACCTTATAGTCTTTTAAGGTTTGTTTATCTATATTACTTGAGTACAATAAGAAGCAACAACTATATACTCAACTTATTTAGTTGATAGGGATATAAAGTCTTACTTATTACTTATCAAAGACACAAAACATTCACCCATGAAGAAAGCACCACCACTAGTGGTCATCTTATCATCCACACATCCTACCCAATTTGTATCATTGTATATCCTTAGAGTGAATTGTTTGCTTTTGGGGTACCATAAACCATATTTTATGGTGCCCCTGAGATACCTTAAGATTATTTTGACTACTTTAAAGTGATACACTTTAGGATAAACTTTAAACCTACCTATAAGGCTTACTACTTGCATGATATTACACCTAGAATTATTAGAGTATAAAAGACTTCTAATTATGCATCTATACAGTGTTTGATCAACCTTGAGTGAGTCATCTTGTTTACATAACTTTCATCCTATGATAATTGGAGTACTCATTGGATTATAATCCATCATGTCAAATTTCCTTAGCATATACTTATTGTATCATGCCTATGAAATGAATATCCCTACATCAATTTGGTTAATTTGCAATCTTAAAAAGAAAAAAAAGTTTTCCCAACATTAACATTTCAAACTCAACCTCCATTACATTTGCAAACTTTGTACTCATATTATCATTGCTAGATCCATAAACTATTCCATCAACATAGACTACGACTAATAATTGATGATTGCCTTTTATCTTAATGTATAAATTACTATCAACTACCCATATTTTTAAGCTTTGTCTCAATAAATACTTGTCTAACCTATCATACCAAGCTCTAGGAGCTTTTTTAAGACCATATAATTCCTTATTTCATTTAAAAATATAGTATTTATTAATATTCATGGAAAAACCTTTGGGTATCTTAATATAGACTTCTTCATCTAAGTTGTCATTCAAAAATGTAGATTTCACATCCATTTGGTAAACTTTGAAACATTTAAAGATAACATATAAAAAGAATAGTGTAATAGATTCCATTCTTTCCATAGGAACAAAAGTCTATCCCTTCCACTTGAGCATATCCTTTACATCCTAGTCTAGCCTTATTTATTGTGATTTCTCCTTTCTCATTCATCTTATTTTTGAAGACCCACTTAGTGCCTATAATATTTTTGTCTTTTAGCCTAGTTACCAAATCCCATGTTTCATTCTTTACTATTTGATCGAGTTCCTCATCTATTACACATGTCCAATTTTCATATTTTATAGCTTCTAATAATGTTTTAGGTTTAATATTGGATAATAAATATGTGTCTTGTTGATTCTAATTGATCCTTATAGTCTATAAACTTGCATTCAAATATTCAATTATTTGGGAAGTTAGGTGATCCTTTTATATTATCCTATATGTAGCTCTAGTGTCTTGTCTTACCTCTTCCTCTTCATCAAATAACTAAATATATATACCTTCATCATTAGAGTTAGGGTTATCTATTGTGCCATTTATCTACAATTTAGGCCTCTTGAATTCACTTATTTACTCAATTCTTAAATTTGAACTTTTAAAAACTCTATGAAGTATCTATAAGAAAAAATAATAGAGGAATAACCCAAGAGCATACCCCCATTAGATCTTGAATCAAAATTTCCAAGATTTTCTTCATCCCTGTTGATAAAACACTTGCTCCCAAAAACTCTAAAATGTTTGACATTAGCTTCTTTATTCTTCCATAGCTTATATGGAGTCTTATCACCATTTACTCTAGCTTGACATATATTTAAGATGTAAACTAATGTATTAGCTACCTCTTCCCAAAAAACATATGATAGTTTGGATCCTTGAAGCATGGTTCTACTCATATCTTTCAACTACCCCATTATGTTGGGGTGTCTTAGCAGTAGAATATTATCTTATAATCGCTTGATCTTCAAAAAAAGTATCAAACTCATAAGACCAAAATTCACCTCGTCTGTCTGATCTCACATATTTGATTTTTGATCCCTTTTCATTTTCAACAATAGAATTAAATGCTTAAACTTTGTAAAGCCTTCTAATTTTTCTTTGAGGAAATATATCCAAGGCATCCTCTTAAAATCATCAATTAATAACATGAAGTAGCTAATATCTTGAATGCATTGAGTTATTATAGGTCCACATAGGTTAGTGTGGATCAACTCCAATGGTACTATGGTTGAACTATCTTATGATTTTTAGCTTATTTTAGTTTTGTTCCTATGAAAGCATGCCTTACACAAACTATGAGGAATTTTAGTGATTTTAGGCATATGCCTCACTAACCCTTTTGAACTGATCCTCACCAAGTTGTAAGAATTTAGATGTCCAAGTCTTCTATGCCAAAGATAACTTTACACTAATTGATTCAAGAAAAATTCCTCCCTTTTATATTCATGAGACACATATAAGTTGTTTTCCTTATGAATATTTTCAACTAATTTTCCAAACTTGGCTCTTCTCACTTCACACACTAGTTTTTCAAACATGGCTCTTCTCACTTCACACCCTTTATTATGAAAATTCAGAACATTTCCTCACTTACACATTTATATAAAACTTATAATATTGTGTTTCAAACATTTTAAATATAGAACATTTTTATTTCTAGTATGACCATTATCCAAACTTACATAACCTTTGCCAACTATGTTAGTAGAATTTTTGTCACAAAATCTTACTAAACCTAACTTATGCTTTTTGAGAGAGATAAAATTGGTCTTGTCTCCTATCATATGACTTGAGCATCCATTGTTTATGTGTTATTTATTATTTTCATCTTATTGTTTATGCAAGGTAGTTTTAACAAACATTGACTTTTCCTTTGGTGCACAATCTAAATTATGCTTCTTTTCTTCAATCTTGGATTTATCTTCCTTAAAGCATTTGATGGTGTTAATGACTTGTATGTCTTTTCTATAATAGGATCTTTTGTATTACTTGACTTTACGTCTCTGATAATTTTGTTTGTAGCATAGAACCTCATTTATATTCTTTGAAAAGAAAGTATAGTCCCTATATCTGTGATCATATTGATTACAAGTGTAATAATACCCATTTAAGACATAACTATAGTTGTTCATGTTATACATTCCTTTTACTTGATTATCAATAACCCAAGAATTTTCATCTTTAAATTCTTTGGTAGAGATAGGAATCTATTTGTCCTTAGATAAAAGCACATCTATATATGTCATAACTTTACCATTCAAATGATCCATTCTTTGATTTAAGCTTTTATCCATCATGTCATAAAAATTCCTCATTGTTGTTTCTAATTTATCTATTTATGTCTTCACACCATCAATGATTACATTAATCTCATAACATATTGAAGAAGTTAGATCTGAATTTTTAATTCCTTTCTCGTTCTTCAATATTTCATTCTCTTTATCTAAACATCTGATCTCTGATAAAGCACATAATAATTCATCTTGAATATGTCTCAGTCTATTTATCATCCATTATACCTTTGATCACCTTCAAGTGGTTAAATTTACACACTAGGTGTGGCTTTGATACCAATTTTTAGAGTTACAATCACTGGGGGTGAATCAATGATGCAATCAAGTCAATTCCAATTCCAAAGCTTTGAACTCTTAACCACTCAACATAATCCTTCATGAAGCATATAAACTAGTTATTATAATGAACAAAGGAAACTATGAAAGATCAAAGCATATACTATAAGTATTATGCGGGAAACCCTTATGGGGGACAAAAATCTCAATTATTTATACAAGTAGACTAAATTCTTATAAGAGATTTACAAACAAGATACTTTAGTGAAGCACCAACATGAAGAGGAGTACCAACCCCTAATCATGAGTAAGCACCCACTTGTCTTAGATGTTAAGAAATCACACAAAACTTATGATATCAACTCCTCCATAAATTTTATTGGATTCCAATTTGATGCAAAAATAATGAATAGTAATTATCTTCAACCCTTCACACTCTTTCAAGCCTCCACACACAAGTAATGCATCTAAAATAATAGTTTGGATCACTCTACACTTATTCACTCATCCTCAATCTTCAACCATATAATATCACTATTACAACATCATAAATATGACCACTAAGACACACACATATTCTTCACACTACTATGTTATTCAATTCATCCACAAAACACACTCACAATTCTCTTTTCTTCAGTTATCAACTCTAGAAGCCTTCATGTTTATTTATGCTCTTTATAGAGCCTTCATGATCACCACCCTATTGGTTGGCCATAAGACATTCCTTAAACCTTAAGGATTCTATCCTAATTAAAAAAATATAAACACCACCTACATAGTTCAACCATAGATTTGATAGATCACTCTTAATCAAAAAGACCTTTCAATTAGGCCTATGAAGCCCTTTTAGGTCCATGGAGACCTATTCATCTATTTAACACTTCACGAAGAAAAAATAGGAACATAATATTACTTAAAATCACATAGGTCCTCACCACATGACCCATAATATACCCTAAAGTTATTACATTCATCACTACACTCCTATGCATATGCAAAACCTTTCAATCAACTATACTATGTATGAAAACACCTTGAATGAACAAATTGTCAACTTTAAAGTAATGGTTCATCCTCAACATGGATTGGTCAAACCTCAAAAATCCATACATATGATCCTAAAAGATTATAAAACACTCTCCAATATATAATTCACCATGAAACATATAAACACCATCAATATAAACTCAAACATCCATCTTGGGTCACTTACAAAAGAGAGTCAAACCCTTAGTCAACTTTGAACTATAATAAATGTAATTGTCCAACAAGTCAAACCTATAAATAAATTTTCCTATATTGTCCTTGAAGATATCTACCCATTTTATTTTTACTCCATAAAATTCATACATCATCAAAAATTTTAAATAAATCATTATAAACTAGTTTTCCTTTATAAATTCAAATATTTTAATTCCAATGGTCACTTTTTAATGTATATTTGACTATCGAAACTAGGGAAATCTACCTAGGAGAGCAAATTTTAAATACCATAAAATTTTATATACATCATGTCAAGACATGAAATTTAAAAAAATTATATAGGAAAAAATATGAACAAACCCATGTGACCACTTTATTTTTACACCTTCACACATGTGAATGTTGACATCATCAATCTGGTTACTTAGGAAATTCTACCAAGATGACTGGGATAACTTAGACCTTCACAAGACTACTCAGATGGATTAATTTCACTTCAAAAAGTAAAATAAGAACTATTTACACATCATATGACCCTTTAAACATGGTCAACACATCACCAAAATCCATCATCTTTCCTAACCAAGCAAACACTGCAAGGTCCATGCATGATCACTAAGGCAAACTTTGTCATTAAGAACCATGCATACATATCAACTCATTAACACTCTTAGACACCTTAGGGAAATAATTTAAAGTAACTCAATATAATAATGTTGATATATATATATATATATATATATATATATATATATGTATATATATATGTATGTATATATATATATATGTGTATGTATATATATATATATATGTATGTATATATATGCATATATATATACATACATATATATATATATATATACATATATATATATATATATACATATATATATATATATATATGTATACATATATATATATGTATACATATATATATATATATACATGTATATATATACATATATATATACATATATATATATATATATATATATACATATATATATATATACATATATATATATGTATACATATATATATATATATGTATACATATATATATATATACATGTATATATATATACATATATATATATATATACATATATATATATATATATATATATATAATTGTTATTGGTATATGATAGGTGCACTTTTTTCCTTGTTTATAATAGTTCGTAGTTGAGCTTGATCTGCATTGAGAAGTGTTATCAGTTTTAAGATATTTGAAAGATGATGAGGATGGTCTAAGAGTCTTAATGACTCATTTGGTGAGTTCAATATATGAAATACAAAGGGGGATTCCATAATTATTTAGTTGATGTCAGTAATATGTTGTCTTAGTGTGTGATCAAAGGTTTGAGTCATATCAATCATGTCAAGGACAAGGTGAGTGGTCTTATGATCTGAGATCATTTGAAGGAGGTATGCATGGAATAAGGGATAACATGTTTTTGTAATGATTCTTATTTTTTATGTTTATATTTTTTTAAATAAGGTGTGATCATGTTTATGTAATAAAAGAGATAGTTTTAGGAGAATGAATACTAGAGGGAGATGTATCTTTTTGAGAGAATGATTAGTTTTTGAGAGTGGTTATCATCTAGTGTTTGTGAGGAGAAGAATCAAGTGATTATATGTTATTTTTTGGAAGACCATTTGTCATTAATTTCAATTTGGGATAAATAATAGAATGGGGAGATGAGAATGATTAGGTTGTAGTACATTTTCCATCAATAACAAAGGGAAAGTTTATTGGCATATTGTTATCATTGATGTTAAGATTGATGTCATTGATGTAAAGGTGCATATAGTGAAGTTACATGGATATTTATCATTAAGGTATATTCATTATATGATAAGGTGATATTATTGAGCATTGTCTTCTCTGTTGGCTGATGTGAAGGTTGAGTTGTTATTGGCATGTGAAGATATGATGACAAGTAGGTCTGTAAGAGTATTATTGAGAGCAAGGTCAATTGGTAATGAGTTGTGTCAATAATCTTGTAATAATGTTTATATATTATAAATTTTATATGAGTGTGTTATGATTTTTATTATATTAGCTTAAGTGATATCATTGAGGTTGGCATGTTTGAGCATAGTTAAGGTGTCTTGTGAAGCCTAATCTAGACCTTATGAGAAGGTATATTCAAGTAATTGAGATAAATAAAGTGATACGTTATTCTTATTTTTATTTTATTTTTAATTAGGTATAAAATCCATCATAAGTACTTTAAGGTGGATATTTGAGGGTATGTCATTTTATCTTGGTCTATACTCGAAACTTGCCTAGCCTAATGAGGTATCATGATCTATTGTCAAGTCATGTGAAGTATGTATGGTAGTTTTTAATCATTAGAGATGTTTTACTCATGATATTGAGATTATTATAATCATACTAATGTTTTTATTTCATGTAAAGAGGTGTGAATGTCAATTTTAAGGCCTAATGTGTTTTGTAGGTCAAGGTCTAGAGAGCAAAGAGAGAGATGGTGGAATAATGAAGGTTTATTTTTATATTTAAATAATTTTGACCTAATTTAATCATTTAAAAATTTAATTCAATTTATTTTATGCATGTACATGAAGTTTGATATTCTAGTTTGAAAGATAAGGCATGGAATGTTGTTTGGAGGTCTCTTGAGTGCTCAAAATGAAGGGTCTCAACCTGAGAAGGATTTTATTGTGATCAAAATATATTAAAAAAATTTAATGGTAAAATAAGTAGTTAATGGTATATTTTTAAGGTTATTAGGTAAAAATTCTTGGTATTATTTTTTGGATTGAGGAACTATACTTTATGAACGATCATTAAAAGTGGAAACTAGTTTTAACACTATTAGAACCCTAATAAAGACTTATTGTTCCTAAAAATTTCTTAATATTAATTTAATTAATCAGGTAAGATATTTTATATTTTATTTAAATATTTTAGGTACCTCTAAGTGGTATTGGTTAGAGAGAGGAGAGAGAAAATTTTGTGTTATAAGCTTGTTTTTGAAGAAGTTATTGTAGCTATCAAAAGTTATATTAGACAAAGTTTTAAAATTATTAGATGGATAAGCTACATAATTTTATTTTATTTCCATGGTGGTTTATATAAATTTTATATTCCTCAAGTTTTATAAACTGGTCATCCATTTTAGTTACTAGCCAACAAGCCTAATGGTGCAAATAGTGAAAAATGCATGTAGAAGCAAGAATGTGAATTAGAATGTGTTTTAATGATATAATGATGAAAAAAAGTGCATAAATATGTTTCTAATGAATTTTAATACATTTTATTTCTTGTAAAAATATCTATAGGTCATTTGTGTGGTGAAATTTTTTCTCACAAGTTGACCTATCTGGTTCAGATAAGATAGTGAGATATAAGGTCATGAGTTTGGTCTGTAATACCAATATTTTCCATTTGAAAATATGATGTTTATATCTAAGAATAATATAATAATATCATATTATCATTCACATTCATAATAAATCATTTAAAATGTCTATACAGGTGTTTGAGGTCTAATTCATCATGACTATGTTTTCAGGTAATCTCGTAGTTCTAAGTTAGTGAGTTGTAGATGTGTTCTTGAAGCCCTATCTTCTAAGTGAAAGTGTATAATGAAATTGGTGATTACCATGAGGTAATTTATACTTTTTATATATAATTATTTAATAATATTTTATTGTCTTAATCATTCTTAATCTTCATTCTTGAAAGAATGTTTTTTTAGGCACACAGGCCTAATAGAGCAAATTGTGCCAAACTCAGGTAGTAGTGAGAAAATAATTTTGAGTGTCTTATCAAGTATTTTTATGGATTAAAGTTAATAAAATTTCTTTTAATGAATTATAAGTCATTTATATGTATTTTATGAGTTTTAAATATACTATAAGTGTTGAAAATGATGAAGCTAAAGTGGCTTGTCTGGATCACTAGGGTCTATGTGTAGTGAGGTCAACAAATTGGTTTCTAAGACCAATAGCTACCACTAGACCATATTAAGTTTATATTTTAATATGGTATGGATATGTAATAATATAATTTTCATACATTTTTATTCTTTTAGAGTCCCTATAAAGGTGTTATAAGGTTAATGTTTCATGATTATGTTTTTGAGAGTCTTGGTAGTTTTAAGTGAGCATGCTTAAGAGATGAGTTTAAGCCTTTTTTCCCTTTGTTGAATTATTTAAAGAATATGATGATATTATGTAGTTTTTTTTATAATTTATTTATTATCATGGTTTTGTGGCCAAATGATGTGTTATCTTCAGTTGTTCAAGATAGACTTTTTTGTGTGTTCAAAGGCCTAATGTGCATAGAGCTAATGTAGTGTTTCAAGTGGTGGTTTGATCTAAAAAGTGTCATGGTTCTCATATGATGTTGTATAAGTCCTATTTGATTTTTTTATGATTTTTTTTAATTCTTGTATATATGAATAGTGTTGCAAAGGGTCATAAGGTAAAAATTAGGCCTAATGTAATTAGGTCTCCATAAGACCTAAAGAAGGATTTGGTCTATTTGAGTTATGGAATACCTAGTGTAATTATTTAATATTAAATTTAATGTGTCATAAGGCCTATTTTTCAGCCAATATAATTGGTAAAGTGTTTGTGGATGACCAAGAGGTTTATGAGTAAAAGACTTGTATAAGTATAAGGTAATTTTAGGCCTATTTGAGTATGTTTAGAGGGGAAAAGAGATAAAATAACATGGAGTGGAATGAGGTATTATATACCATCAAAACATAGTAAAGGTAATATCATGAATATCTAACATGAGGTTTGAGGATGAATATCAATGTCATGTGACATAATTAGTCCTTCAGAGATCTAGTTGAGTGAAGAGGCCTACAATAAAGTTTGAGAGGGATAGTATTTTGAAGAGATGAAGAGGTGGTCATCATATATTGGTTGAGAAATATATTGTTCTTAAGGTATTCAAAGAAATTATGTGCATGATTTAGTTTTGATTCATCTAGGGGGTTACTATCTCCTTCACAGTGGGTGTTTACTAAAGCCTAGTCAAGTGGGTGTTTGGTTAGTTTGGGTTGGTGATACATGTGGAGTTGGTACCTCACTAAATTTGGTTTTTGTATTATAGTAATATAGTTCATTTATAGAGATCATTATGTTATATTCCCCTTGATATTTTACCACATATGTTATGTGTTATTATGTTTCATGCTTATGTGGATAGTCATTTATGCTTCATAAATATATATGTTTGTTTGAATGCTTCATGATTTATTAAGTGTAATTAAAAGAAAGGTTCTATAGAATAGTTCACACCACCCCCTCTCATTCATTATGATTACAAAAAAAAAACTAGTTATTAATAATATTTACCTTCAATGCCATTTTAATTAGGGATGAAAACATAACGCAATTAGCAAAATGAATGTAAACCATGCATGAAAAAACAATTACATAGAATCAAAACCAAAATCAGATAACCTTCATGCTACAATCAATTTGTATCAGCTACATGCTTATAATTACCACATCAAAGAATGTAAAATATATAAATCATTGTTCCATAATACCATTATCATTTTTGAAGTAAAATTCTTATCTATCTACTAAAAACCATTTCAATGTTCATTTAAAAGATATAAGATGCTATAATAATAATCCATTATAAAAACTTTAAAAATATATCCCAGTATGTTGAGTGACATAGTAACATATTTATAAAATTAATAAAATTATGAGTAACTTTAGATTACGTAATATGTATCCAATTACAATAAAATTAAATAAAAATTAAAGTTAGGGTTTCATGTTATTCAAAAACAAGTCCTAAAAGTATGTAAACACAACAACTAAGTATAAATATTATACTATTAAAATATCATGATTCAAGTTGTATGTATTATAATAAATACTACAAACACATAATGAATCTGATTTCAAAGATAAAAAAGATGTGTATTAAAAGTAAATATAGACTACATAGTATTCAACTATGAATTATTCCATAACTATAATAACATTTGGATTTTTACCCTATATGATTCTAATGCATGGATGATAAGTTTCCAAGTCACCTAACATGATTCGATGTAATATATATATATATATATATATATATATATATATATATAAACATAGATGAGATTGACAAGATTACAAATGAAAAAAAAAAATAGTCTATGAATAACCTAAATTCCAAAAAGGATTACAATGATCCACTATATATTTTATAAGGTAGAAACTAGGTTTTTTACCTAGTGAAAATTTAAAGCATGCATTTCATAATGAAAAACTATAAATTCACCAAATTTAGAGTGGAGTCTTAAAGATTAATCCTACAAGTTATATATTATAATAATGTATATTGTAATTTATAAATGCATGTATTTGTTTTATAACCATGTAAAACTTTAAAAATATAATTGAATCATTTAAATCAAGCCAAATTAAGAATTAGGGTTATTACAATTACAAATTTTGATTGTGAAAATTGATAATGGAATTAAAGTAAACAAGACCAACAATACATAGGGTAAAATAAATTCCAAGAATGAATTTTATTACATATCACACTATACCAAGAATATATATACAAATGTTATAGTGCCTTAAAATATCATTCACATTTTATGTCAATTAAATCATGTTTATAATTATTTTCATTAAATAATTCAAGTCCTACTATTTCTTACACAATATGCCCTAATTGTTCCATGAATTTGAGAAGATATTTTTTAATTTTTTATCTACTCTTGATTGCACTCATGGCTCATTGGTCTCATGACTCTCAATTTTTCTTTGTTTTTCATCTCAATTTACATGTTTAACTATGACTTGAAACCATCACCATTGGAAAGACCAAAACCATGAGAGATAATTTCATTTATACACTTAGTGTGAAAGTGGAGTCTTGACCTCCCAATTTTCATTTGAAGCCTGGATTTATTAGCTCTCTTAGCCTAATATAGGAGGTCATCTTAGTTTTCATGCATTTTAAGCTCTTGAAAACTATCCTAATATGACCACCAAGTCTAAATGATAAAGTTTAATATATAAAACATGACCCCAAAGCAGAGTCTTGTTGTACTTATTCATGCTTAGCATTATTTCATGCTTACTCCCTAAAGTACTTGTAGCCACTTTAGGGGGTCATTTTTATTTTCATGAGATTATATCCATTTATTATTTTACCATACTTTTAACTAGGCTCATGTGAGTAATTTTCATGTTTTTCACCCCTCTAAGAATTGACTTATTGGCATCTATTTTGTACTTGTAAAATCTTGCTTGGTCTAGTGAAAAACTTGTTAGATTATCTGATTTGATCATCCACATTCAAAATTTTTTTCCAAGTTCTAATTATTATTTTTAAAGGTGAATTTTATTTAGTAATGAAAATTATTAAGGTCCTAGACCTAATCAGGATTGAAAATCTTAAATAATTCTAGGGATATCTTTTATTTATCTCATAATTACAATTAGTGTTGTCATCATTGATTAGGTCTAAGACTGCCAATATAAGAATCTCCTTTGGTGGTTAGGTATTTTTTTTTACTTAGGTATAGCAAGTTTCATTGGGTATCATTGTAGTTATATGTGGGTTTTATTTCCCACTTAGGTTGAGTGGAGGCATGTAGTTGTGTTGAGGTTTTAAACCCTAACTAGGTCTAAGAAAGTAGGGATTAGGTGTCGAGTTAGTTATATTTGGGTATTATTAGACTATGTTAGGGCTTGGATGGAGGAATACACATAATTTTAATTAGGTATAGATCCTTGATTAGGTCAAAAATGATCCCCTAATGTGTACTTCTATTTTATTTGGGTTTGTACACCCAATTAGGTTTGTGCTCACCCCTTCACATTATATCCATAATTTTATTTGGGTTAGAAATCCTTGTTACATTGATATAGTGCATAGTTCAAAGCTTGATATTGATAATTTAGGGTATAGACCTCGATTAGGTCTTGGGTCTCGCTTGACATCTATTCTAATGTAAATAGAGAAAGAATTGATTAGGTCTTGAAGTGTGTAACAAGCTCACCCTAGTTATATTCATGCTTTCCAATATTGATAAAAAACTAGGAGGTTTAAAATCATAAAGTAAATTTTAAAATGACATATCATGCCCCAAAATCTTGAGTAGGTCTACTACGCCTATTTTTTACTCTTTGTTAGTTTTTTCATGATAACTTTTGACTTCCTTATTAGTTTTTTTAATTGTTTATGTCTCCAACAATATGAATCCATCCTAAACACAATGGTGGTCTCAATTTTTCATGTTTGTACTTAATTTAAAACCTATTCACATTTTTGTGTGCTAATTTACTATTAACTCATTTAATTACATCCTATAACTTCAATTTTGGTATTTTTGTAGGAAATGAATAGTAAAAGTGGAAAATATTAAGGGATCTAGAAGATAATGAGGTATCTAGGGCATTAATGAAGGTTGTTGGAACATTTTGGATGGAAAAAATACTCCTTTTAAATGATAAATCTCTCTACATTTTCTCATTTTGTTAGCCAAAGGGTTAGATTTTTCTCCTAACATAAGAGATTAGACCAACCATTCTTTGTATTTTCTATATTTTGCTTTTATTTATATATCCCTCAAGTCCTTCATTGAGGTTATGATGGAAAAAATTTTAGGGATTTATTGTAATTAACTCTATATTTATTATAAAATTATGTATTCATGATTACTACAATTTTGGGATCTATTTGATTATAACTTGTGCATGTATACCATGATTATAGCTACTTTTTCCTTATTTTTTCCTCAGAATATTGTGTTGGATTTAAATGTGATTATGCATATGCTTCTTTTTTCAATAGATATTTTATGGGTTTCATGTAATCATGAAATCAAATTTTCTACCATTATTATAGGCTTTTCTTCATCCCTTTTCTCTTTTTTACTAATTTTTATCAAGTTGTTAGATCTAGGGGTTGAATGAAATCTATTTTCATGTGTATCTTGATTACAATATTTTTTCCATTATCACTATTAAATTTTTGAATAATTTAATAGATGTAATAAACAAATTATATAATAAGTTACAAAAATAATAAGTAAAACCCTAATGCTCATTTCACCTCATGGGAAACATCTAAACAAATGTTTGTTTATCATCTTTCTATATTCGTATGAAACTCACATCAATGAAGCACAAAAAAAAAATTATATATTAAACTATTCAAGTACCCCTTGGACTCTGTTAAAACTAAGATTGAATTATTCACACCTTTAGGACCCTTAAAATGGAATGGTTAGAATGAGCCACTAAGTGAATATTAGTGCACCTAGAACAAGTAGAATTAAACCTTACAAAGATCTCACAAATCTCATTTCAAGAGAGGAAAGTTGAAAGACCTACCTAAATGTGTGCACATGCTAAAATTCCCATCTAAATAATTAAAACTAAAAAGAGGGCATGTTTGGAGTATTTTTAATTGATTATCAATTTCAAACTTGTCACCTATTATTTTACACTTATCCTAACCTATTGTATGCTTAAAATGCACATAAACATAATTGGCACTAGAAGGACAACCATACATGAAAAACTATATTTTTGTCATAAAATTTTAAACTTAAATACTTTATAGGCTTTGCCCAAGTGATTTAATAGGCTCTAAAACTAGGAAACTAAAATTCTAAGACCCAAATATGGTTTTTACATGGCTATGTTGAGGTAGTTTCCATGTGAACATTCCAAGACCTACTAATGACTTGCCCAAGGAGCCTAATGAATTATGTCAAAATTACACACATGGTGGTATATAGATAGTAGAATAACACATTCAGACATTAAAGGAAACCATAATCAAGAATCAAATCTAACACATGATATGTTGCCTAACTTATGTTTTTATAGTCATATGAAATGCAAAATTTGGTTTCTTTTGTGTGACTGATGACACCCAATCCATAGGTCTTCTTACTTGCTTGCACAACTCTCATAGGCTTTTCTTTCACTAATTCCCAATCATCCACAAACTTTTAGACTTAACCCTTATAGATCCAATTAGATATTTTAGGGCCAAATCCATCCCCTCAAGTCTCATTCCCTCTAGACAATAGTGCCCAACATAGATAGGAGCATTGAAACCTAAGTTGTCATGTTTCTAACACTATTGGCCAAGTGCAAATTTGGTCCAAATAGAAATATTTTCCCATTTTATTTATCTTAATTCCTATTGGCCTAACATAAATTCATTTAACCCATGATCATTAGGTTCCATATAAAATTCCATTAAAATTCCATTTAGAAGGGTTGGAACTCATTTATAAGAGAGAATCAAGAATATAATCAAGTACACTCAAGCATTTTCCCCTATTCTCTACATATAACCTTCTAATATTATTCTAAGCTTATTAAATGTACCATTCCCTAGACATATAAAGTATACCTATTTTGTCATCTAGTTGCATTTTCATACATAATTACACCAAGCACTTCAATGGGAGAACTACATTATCTTGATCCCTCATCTAAGTATTGGTATATAGGTAGTGTGCCCACACATGGGTTGTGAAGTGCATCTAGCCTATTAACCCCTTCTCTCTCTTTCCTAAATTGCCATTAAATTTTAAGAAAAAAGAGATCATATGGATTTTAATATTAAAATAGATGCAAAACAAGCTCCACATACTTTCAAGCTTTGATATTTCACTAATAGGGTAACACAAACCTATCGAGCATGCCTAGTGAGGTGTATTCATTCCTTTATCTTCCTTTTTATTTTACTTAATTTTTGTATGTTATTTTTTCATATCACATATAATAAGAATTTATCTAATCTTTGTTTCATTTCATATAATCATAGCTACACAATGTTTTCTTTATGTACTATCTATCATTACTCAATATCACACAAGCTTCATGGGCTTCACCATTATAGGTAAGTTCAGGTACACTTTTTATTTTTTCCTTTATCCTGGTATTTCACTTTGTTGCATCACTATAATAAATAGGGGGGAAATTTATTCATATAATATGAAAATTTTGGTTACTTTAGTGTGGCTAATAGCACCTAATCCATAGTTCCTCTTACTTGCTTGCATAACCCTCATAGGCTTTTCCTTCATCGATTCCTAGTTATCCATAGCCTTTCAAAATTAACCCTTATAGAACCAAACATATCTTTTAGGCCCAAATACATCCCCCTAGGTCTCATTACTCTTGTAAAATAGTGCCCAACTTAGATAGGAGCACTAAAACCTAAGGTGTCCTATTTTTGGTGCTATTGTCCAAGTGCAAATTTAGTTCAAATAGTGATATTTTATTGAATCTTTATCTTAATTCATGTCAACCTAAAATGAATTTATTTAACCCATGATAATTAGTTTATCTATAAAATTCCATTCAAATTCCATTTATATGGGTTGAAACTCATTTACAAGAGATAAATAAGAACATAAACAATTACACTCAAGTAATTTTCCCTATTCTCTGCATATAGCCTTCCAATATTACTCCAATCCTATTAAAACCCTTGCACAAATCCCTAGCCATATAAATTACACCTAGTTTCACATATAGTTTCATTTTCATACATAATTTCACCCAACACTTCAATGGGAGAACTACATTAGCTTAATCCCTCTTTAGAGTATTGATATGTAGGCAGTGTGTCCACACATGAGGTGTGAAGTGCATCCAATGTATCTTTTACAAACTAACCCCTTCTCTCTCTTTCCCAAATTTACATTCAAGTTCAATAACTAATATCTCCTAGAGATTTAAAGATTAAAATAGATGAACAATGAGTTTCATAAACTTTTGAGATTTGATATCTCACTGATAGGGTAACACAGACCTATGGAGAAGAACCTAGAAAACATAGGCCACCTACATAATAGCACCAAAAAGGGCTACAATGCCAAATAGTAGGGTGTCCCACTTTTGGCACTCCTGTCTAATAAAAAAATGAAGCTTAAGAACCTATTTTTAGCACTATCCTAGTCTTCTACCTAAATTCTCTGACCCTATCTTAGACTAGACAACATAGAATAAGTTAAGTCATATTTTTTCTTATTTATTATTATTAGAAAAGGAAAAAGTATTTTTTTAAAATAAATTAGTGGTTTAATTATTAAAAATTATTTATTGATTTAACTTACTCAAACCTATTTATTTAATTAGGAATAAAACTCCATTATTTTAAAAAATAATAAAATAGCTTCCTTATTCTCTAGATAGGGAAACATATATTTCATACTTGACCCTATAAAATGGATGTATCACCTTATGGGATATCATAAAAAAAAAATTATCAACCATTTTTGTGTTCCCATTAAACCTATTTTCATGTACCACCAATTTTATATAGTCTATAGGGAACATATTAAATCTATTATCTCATTAAATATTCACATTCATGAGTTATATACGAGGTTGAAAGACCCATTCCTACAAATACAATAAATGGATATTGAAGTTTATCTCAATATTTTGGATACCCTAACTACTATTTTTATTATAATTACTCTATCTACTCTCATTTCATTGGCATGGACTTACCAGGAGCATTTCATAATTGAACATAAAACAATGCCACATGGCTATTGTGTTTACCCATTTTATTTTCTTTGATAACTAGATGTTTACACACAAAATCTTCCAAAATACTTTCCTATAAGTCAACCATTGGCCAATATACACCTTATAATTAAGCATTGATTCAATATTATATCTAACCAATCCATCCCATGATAAATGAAAATAGTATTATTATTTTTAATACATATATTTATGATAATTCATGATGTGGATGTCATGGTGTTTTTCCATGATTTAGTGATCAAGTATATTTTGTTTATTTTTATAATCCAAGTCTATTAATTATAGGAAAATATTACCAAGTAATATCTAAACAAATCTAAAATACCATGTTCCAAACATCATAATTTGGGGCCTATGAACATGCAAATGAGATGAATGTTTATAATGTAATATTATATAAGCATGATCAAGTCCATGAGAGTAGTGATGAAGATGAGTTTGATGATGAAAAAGTAATAGTTTCTTTTGGTGACCTATTGGATGAAAATCAAAATATTAGTGAGCCACCAACACAAGAAGATGAATATAACATCTTTTACAATCAACTAGAAGTAGAGTTAGAAGATTTGGAAGAACTAGATGAAGAAGGTGTGTGTTATGCATATGAAACATACATATAATATGTTGTTTTCTATACACTTAAAAAGTTAATTAAATAAAAAAAACATTTACAATAGTTTGGAATCCATCCTATCATTAGAAATTTATGAAATAGATGAAAATAATACTAAGATAGGTTGTACATTTGAAGACGGTGAATTTAATTAGTTAAAAATATAAGATACCTCACATATGGATAGCATTACCTTTGATCCAATTATCTTGACCTGATTGGTGAAGTCATGAGTGTCCATTCCACTAAATAGCATCACCTATAAATTACCACTGATAGTTGGAAAGAAGAGCAAAATTTTGTTTTTATCCATACATTTGAAGGTCTAGATTATTTAAAATAACTTGTGGAATATCAATGTAACATTCCTCTTATAATCACCAAAATAGACTCAACCAAAATAAAAATGATTTATCAAAATAATGGGTTCCTAAGCTATGAAGAAGTAAATTTTATGGAAGTTAGATATGAAGATGCCTTGATCTAATGCAACGCTCTACATGCTTCTACCATTGCTAATAAATAAAATTTGAAGAACCAATCATTTACCTTATAGATAACATAGATAACAAATATAATTATTAAAAGACATTAAATTAATTCAAATAACAACCAATAATGGTTGGGTATGTAAGTCACTATGGTATGTACTAATACCCACCCCTATTCCTCACCATAATTCCATGTGTGGGCAAAAATAATTCCATGAACATATCCCAAGTAATTTTTATGAGATAAACATAGGAATGATAATGAACTTAATTATAAATTTGTTGAAGTTAAATGGAAATAATTAAGATATAATTATGTTAGATAGTGTTTATGAGTGCAGAGGTCAACATAGGAATAAATATTTACATTCCCTTGGTAGGATTTCTACCAATCTTCTCAAATCCTAAACATGAATGCATTTTGTATTAGATGCCTAACTAGCGAGGATATTTTTTATCCCATCCCTAGTATATTTATTAGAATTATCACTTTTTGGAATGTATTAGCTTGGATATTTACTATAAATTCCCTCTCTTTCCCTTTATATCTTTTGTTTCATGTTAGTTTTTATTTATTTTCTCACCTTTTATTATCCATATGGCCTTGTTGATTGTATCTTTTTGGTTTCACCCAATTATTTTACCTTTTAGGTTTCATATTGTTCAAAATAGTGAATAATATAATTCCTATAGGTAATCTATGTGAATGATGTTTTGGTACATGTTATCACTTGGAAGTGCACCTTGTTAAGAAACTATGCTTAATTCTCACTCTTGTTGATACAATAGAAACTCTCCAAGGTAGGGTGACCTTATTTTGGATATACTATCTATATTAATGGCTTGTTCTATTTATTAAACTCACCCAAAAATCTATAAACTCTCTTAAATATTTTTTTATACTAGGAGAAGGGTAAAAGGAACAATGTTAAAGGTGAAAATGGAAATTAAAACTAAAAACTAGGTTGACTCACCCATTTTAAGGTCAATTATTCATATACTTAACACACTTCGGAAGATAAATAACCTAAAAAAATTCACTTAATTATCATATAATGAATATGTCATTGGTATTTCACACATAGGTCTTGATAAACACTCACACTAGGTTGGAAGGAATGAACAATGGTTGAATTCACTTCCAAATTATGTAGGGTTCAAAGTTAGAATATTTATATGACCTAAAATAATTATATTTTTAAACATAAAGGTGAGATATTCAGATATAAGCATAGGAATAATAATCATTCACCAAGTTACATCAATGACTATTAAGAATACACTTCATGACCAGCTTGAAGATGGAGGAAAATTCAGCTCTTTATTTCTTCAAAGGTGAAGTAGTATAAATTTTCATAGATTTTTAGTAAGCCAAAATCATAATATCCTAATAATGATATAAAAAATAATGTACATTTAGATATTAATAAGAGAGAGATAAGACAAGGCAACTCCAAATGAATCCTATTAGTCATAGTTCACTCTTCATCAAATGAATCTTTAACTAAAACTAGAACTCCACCTTCAAATCCATCTTTAATTCCACCAAATTCTAATGTAGTATTAGAGTTTAATAATTTTTTCCCATTGAATATGGCATGACAGTTAGGGAGATAATATTTTTTGAGTTTTTTTAAAGTCAAATGTCTCTTGCATGCTTTGAAAGTCTTTAGTCTTGAATAAATATTCAATTAAATCCTCTTGAACTTGCAACTTATATTAAACTCATTTTGATCTTCAATTAAACCATTTTGATCATAAATGTATCTTGAATTTTTAATTTATTTAAATTTATTATTTGAGCTTCTTTGATTTTGACTTGGAGTTTCTCTTCAATTATCTCACTTACAACTTGGAGTTTGACTTGAGTTATCTGACATGCAACTTACAATTTGACTTCAGCTTTCTTGCATGCATCTTGGAGTTTTGACTCAAAATTTAATAAATTTATCCTAAAATGGAATGGTAGGAGAGAGAGATAATATATTTTTCATGCATGGATACCTCATTAACCTTGAGTTCATCTTTGAAAACAAACACTTCAACTCTTCTTGATCTTAAGATAGCAAAGATATGTGTTTGACTTGACTTTTATAAATTTAGTAAAAATGGGAAGAGTAGAGAGAAAAAATTATTTAATTTTTATTTTATTTAAACCTTAATTAAATATGTTTTCTAATTATGTGTTTGATGATGACAATAATCATTGCATATACTAGTTCTTCTGGATATATTCATGTTTTATGCTTTTAGTAAGCTTCTTGAATGAACCGTGAGAACATAGAACTTGATGGATCTTCATAATTAAAATAAATAATGAGAAAAAATATTATTTAAAAATAATAACCATGGTGTAATATACCTTAAAACAACATTTTATCTCCAAAGTCCATGTAGAACTCTATAAAACACCATTTTATGCTCTTGTTCTCAAGAAGGCCTGATATATATTGGGCGGTATAAAATGAGTTCTAGGACTGAAAAAATACTCCTACTATTTTTAGATATTTATAAATTATTCTTACCTTTAAATTTTATAAAATATCCAAAACTCTTCACCAAATTCCCAAAAAAAAATTTATAAAAAATTGACTACTTGCTACCCCGCGGATGACCTAGAGATGTTTTTTTAATGAACCAAGCCTATTTTAAATTGGTTTTAATTGAATTATAAATTATTAAAAAATTTAAATTAATTATACACAATATTAAAATAATTTTTTTCATTTGAGGGACCTAAAACACCCATTTGTAACTCCATTTGTGAGCAAAAAAGTGAAGAAACCTTCATTCCCTTTATGACTAAACCTATATTTTGGAATTTTATCTATATTTATGTATATTAAAGACCTTAAAACACTTTAAAACATTAAATTACATCAAAAAATACCTATATGTAAAATTTCAATATATTTCATTCTATAAAATTTAAAATATGCACTTTTTGGTGTTTCCTAGTTTGCATAATTTCATTTTTGAACTCTTGTAGGTCTATTTTTTGTCATTTTATAGGGTTTTATGAGGCATAAAGGCCTATATATTTTTATTTAAGACTTATAATAATACCTATTATCAATACAATAATTTTATGTTCTCAAACAATCGCTTATTCCTCTCAAAATTTATCTTTTTGACTCTCTCTTGTTTGCTTAAAACCATTATGCTTGTACCTTTGAATTTATCCATTATTTTCCATAAATTTTTTATTTATTAAGGTTTATAAATTAATTATATTCCATATAATATCTTACACCATATTTATCTTGTAATAGATATCTCAAAAATGCAAACATACTGCTTAAAATTGAAACACTGGGGTTTAATAAGGGTTTTAGAACACCTATTCTTTTTAAAGATTGTTCATAAAGTTAATCCATTATAAAATTAAAAAATAATTTAATATTTGTGAAATATATTAAAAAATATTATAATAATATATTTTTATCTAAATCCTCTTCACCTTCATGTATCAAGTATTTGAAAATTGCCTTCACTAGATTGCAAATAGCTAGTTAGAGGAACAAAAGAAGCCTCTGTCAAAATTTGTACTTGTGAGTTGATCTTAAGTTTTATTTTTTAATTATTAAGGTTTTATTTTATTTTTGTTACATTTTTTTACCTTTAATCCATAAATGGATTCTTGTTTAAAATGTACACAAAAACAACTTTGACCAATTATAGTAAAATTGTCAACATTCTTAGGGACTTTGCTAGGATGTTTGCCTTCTGAACACTCAATACAAGTGTATATATCCATTTGGTTATACATTAACTAAAATATCACAAAACATTAAACTAAAATTATCTTTTCAAATCAATTACAACACTTATTCATAACCACTTATTGAATTAAAAACTAGAACAACTACCAACTAAAAAATGTGCAAGATAACACTTGGAGGAAAGTGAAAACTAAAACTAGTAATTGGAAATGTGAATAATAGTAAATATATGAAATTTAAATATAAAATTAATACATACAACACTTAATATCCACATGGATAAAAAATAATACCGTGAAGGTATTATCCATGTTCTTGATGAAGATAACCAACAAGCTATTCTTTAAGTGTCATTCTAGTTGGATCAACTCTTTTTCTAATTGTCAACTTCTTTGTCTTGTATCCAAGTGAATGAAATGAATAAAAAAAATATATAATATACATAGACTCTTCTTATTTTTTAATTTTCACCTCATTTTTCTCTTCAACACTAAGAAAACTCTCTAATATAACCCCATTCTAATTTATAAGAACTATAATTTTAGCATTTAGTGTCTCACTAGAACAATATTATTGGATTTATGTGAGATCATTATATATATCATCTTGATTTTCAACTGGTGTAAATTATTCAAGATCTTAAAGGATCTATAAATACTATGTTATATATTTATGAGGATCTTATTTAAATATGCTTTGATCAACATCCTTTTGAACATGTTTTCCAACCTCACAAGCTACAATCTCACTATCTTCACAAGTAGATATATGTATACAAATATTATCAAAGTATTTAATAAAATTTAGGTACTACTACCATAATTCATCAAAACATTCTTTATATTCACTTATAGCTTCTATTTGATTTTGATCCTCAAGGGTTGTAATATGATTTTATTCTATGTCAAATTGAAGCTCATTTAACCAACACAACTCTTCATCATCCTCTCTTGACAAATTCTTCTCTTCACCTACATGTTCTCATTTTTAATTCTATATAATAGGTCCTCCTTAACAAATTGATACCATGGGAGGGAAATAGGTTCTATTTTATGGCATAGGAATATAGATCATTATGGGTTGATCCTAAATTTTAGGCACTTCGTGAAGCTTGATTTCTTCAACATGCATATTTTTCTGAACTAAAGGGGAAACAATTTGACTATTAGTACTTTTTAAAACCATATTAATAACATTTGAATCATGGATTACCTCTTGGGGCTCATCTATATCCCTTCTCTTAGATCTTGTAATGGCTGAATTTTTTTTTTGATTTTCTAGGCTCACCAGTTTGATTTACTACCACATGATCATCAAATTGAAAACTCACCAATATTTCATCTTGTTTTACTTTTTCATGATTTGATTCCTCTTATTTAATTTGAGGAATTTCCATATTATATGCCATTAAATCTTGATTTTGCACATCATTGATGTTAGAAGCTTCCAACCTTAATATTGCATCAAATTATTTTGTACTGGTATAAGGACCTCGATTGAAGAAGGACCATTAGGATTAATTTTAGCATATGCTTTGGATGGTGTAATGACTCTTTGAGTTTTATATGGAGGCATATTAGATTTATATTGTTTCATCTTTAGCTCAACTAACTCATTACAAAAATATTGTAGCATACTTTTTAGTTTACAAAATTAACTAGATTGACTATGAGAAGCTTGAACTTGGCCTTGAAGAGATCGAATTTGGGATATTTATGGAGTTTAAGGAGGTAGAATAGGTTGTAATTATGTAAAAATTGGAATTATAAGGATAGGTTCAAGTTTACTATCTTGAATTATATTATTTTGATCATTAATGGCAACCTTGTAGGTATCTAGGAGTGTAATACCACCCATGGATTGAAACATAATTAAAATATCAAAATTCAATGCTCTCAAAAAACATAAAAAAATATGTTGAAGAGATGGCCTTATCTTGGGAGGGATTATATTCCATGTTTTCTAAAATATAATATTAAAATCAATAATAAATTCATGTGGTGCTCTTTTGATGGTAGTGAGATACTCAAGAAGGGATATATGGTCTGAATTGTCTTCAAATTATTTATAGAATACTGCACCTAAATCATCCCAACTAGCTATGGAGTTCAAGGGAAGGCTACTAGACTATTACACCACTTTTACCTTAAAGGATTTAATAAGTAAATGAATGGAAACATTCTCTTGGATAACATGGTGGAATGAACACAAGTTTGTTACATATTTTATATACCCTATGGTTATAGTTTGATCTTCACCTATGAAAATGGTACACTTTCGAGGGTTGAGTCTGTAATATCATCATATTGGCTAAAATTGAGAGGGATTCCATCATTGAAAGTAATAAATACTTAATTCATTGGGATAACCGTGTTTATTTTTAGTGACTTTAGGCATGAAAATGATACTTATTTCTACTATAAATGTCTTTTTTTAGCTTCAATCTGTGTCCCACCAAGCATATTATAAATTGTAGTGACTTAGAATTGCACCCTAATAAGAACATGTGTTTAGTTTTCACTTATGTTTATACAATGGAAATACTTCAAAGTGTAGGTGAAACTATGTTGGAGATAATATATAGATGAAGTTTTGTTTCCCTTTATTACACTCATACATAAATCTCTAAACTCTCTCAAATAGTTCTTTCTATACTAAGAAAAGGGTAAAAGGAACAATGTTAAAGCTAAAAATAGAAATAAAAACTCAAAATATGGGTGATTCACCAACATCAAGTTCAATTATTCCTATAATTTACACACTTTGGAATATAAATAACCTAGACACATTCACATCATTCTCATACAATGATTCTTGTGTCAATATTTCACACATATGTCTTGAAAGAAACTCTCCTAGGTTGGAAGGAATGAACAATACTTGAATTCACTTTGAGATTAGGTAGAATTAAAACTTAGACTATTTATATGAACTGAAAGAAATATAATTTATACAAAAATGTGATATATTCAAACATAAACATAGGAAAAATAGTTATTCACTAAGCTACATCAATGACTATTAAGATTACACTTCATGACCAACTTGAAGTTAGAGTAAAATTCATCTCTTTATTGCTTCAAAGGTGAGGTAGTACAATTGTTGATAGAGTTTTTAGTAAGACAAAAGAATAATATCCTAATAATACTTCAAAAATTAATGCACACATACAAAGTAATAAGAGAGATAGAAAACAATGAAACTCCAAATGAGTTCTTACCAATCCTAGTTCACTATTCATCAACTAAAACTTCAACTCAAACATGAACTCCACCTCCAACTCCACCTTTAATTCAACAAAATTCCAATGTAGTATTTGAGTTTAAACATTATTTACCTTGGAATATGGTATGACAATTAAGGAGATAATATTTTTTGATTTTTTGAATGTAAAAGGTCTCTTGCATGATTTGAATGTCTTTAGTCTTGAAGAGATCTTCAGTTAACTCCTATTGAACTTACAACTTGTATTGAACTCATTTTGATCTTCAGTTAACTCTTTTTGATCTTGAATACATATTGAAGTTTCAATTTAGTTTCCTTTATTTTTTTCTTAGATTTTAACTTGACATTTTTCACTTGGAACTTGGAGTTTGTCTTTAGTTATCTCACTAGCAACTTAGAGTTTTAATTCAATTATCTCACATGGAAATTGTAGTTTAACATTAGCTTTCTTGAATGTATATTAGATCATTGACTTGAAATTTTATAAATTTATTTTAAATGGGAGTGGTAGGAGATAGATAATATCATTTTCATGCATGAATACTCATATTTAACCTTGAGTTCATCTTTGAAAACAAACACTTAAACCATTATTGATCTTCAGTTAGCAAAGAGATGTGTTTGACTTGACTTATATAAATTTTTAAAAAAAGGAGGAAAATTAGTTAGAGAAAATCATTTCATGTTGATTTTATTCATAACTTAGTGAAATATTCTTTCTAATTATGTGTTTGATGATGACAATAACAACTCCCTATATTGGTTCTTCTAGATATATCCATCTTTTATGGTTTTGGCAAGTCTATTGACTACATTGTGAGAACATAGAAATTTATGGATACTAATAATTAAAATATATAAGGATAAAATAATGATTATAACATAATCACCATGGTTTCACATACCTTTAAACAAAATTTTAGGTCCAAAATCCATGTACAACTCCAAAAAACACCATCTTTTGCTCTCGTATTCTAAAAAAACCCTGATTTTGATTGGGAGTTCTAAATCTATTACAGGCATGACCAAACACTCATAATATTATTTATTTATATGTATAAATGAGTTATAAATGTAAATTTTGAAAATATCCAAAACTCTTCACCAAACTCGCAAACAAAAATTCACAAAAAGTGCATGCTTGCTACCCTAGGGATGACTTGGAGATGTTTTTCAATGAGTTGAGAATATTTTGAATTGGTTTTCATTGCATAAAAATTTATTAAAAAAATTAATTAAATTATAAACACTCTTTAATCATTTTTTTCCATTGCAGGGACCTAAAAGATTCATTTCCAACTTTATTTATGAGTAAAATAGTGAAGAAACATTCATTCCCTTCATTAACATACCTGTATTTTGGAATTTTATCTCTATTTAGGTATAGTGTAGACCTAAAAAAAAAATTTAATTTAAATTAAATTAAAATATATATCTATTCAACTTTAAATATATTCCAGTCAATAAAACTCAAGAAATGCACTTTTTGGTGTTTCCTAATTTGCATAACTTAATTTCTGAATGCATATAAGTTTATGTTTTACCATTTTATTGATTATTATTAGACATAAAGACAAAAAAAATTAGGACATGGAATAACCCATTTTATTGTTAAAATAATTTTATTTTCTCAACCAATAACTTAAAACTCTCAAAAATTACCTTTTCTGACTATCTTTCTTATTTAATTAGAACCCTGATGCTTGTACCTTTGCTTTTATTCAATATTTATCCTAAATTTTTAATTTAATAAGGTGTTTAAAGGTATTATATGCCACATCATGTCTCAAAACAAATTTATTTTTCAACATATAATTTAAAAATACAAACATAATGCTTAAAACTAAGCCATTAGTGCTTAAGAGGGGTTTTGGAGCACCTATTCTTATTAACAATTATTCATGAAGTTAAGCCCATGTAACCTAAAAAAAAACATATAATTATGGATTATTAGGGACAAAAATATCATATTAATAAATTTTTATCCAACTCCTCTTCACCTTCATGTATCGATCATTTGAAAATTGCCTTCACTAGCTTACAAATAGCTAATTAGAGGAATAAAAGAAACCTCTATCAAAATTTAGACTTGTGAGTTATTTATGATCATGATTTTGTCTTGATGAAGGTAATATGATATGTTTAATAAATTTTTGGACATTTAACCTATGAATGGAGTCTTCTTTAAAATATGCACATAAGCAACTTTGACCAATGGTGGTAAAATTATTAACAATACATAAGTGCTCTAAGTAGTTTTTAGCAATAGATTTTATTTCTGAATAGTTTATAAAGATTGATCTATCATGTGTGATATAAATTTTTTTTATTTCAGTTAATTTTGGATAAATTATTCATTTAATTAATACATTCTCTCAAAACCAAGCACACAAATTCTATAATAATGGTTTATGGATTTGTCTGGATGAACCTATTGCATTGAAACTTTAAGTTAAAAAATCTATAATTCTACTTTTCACTTGAGATGGAGGTCCCCAGCCCAAAATTGAGATGTTAATAAAATAAGGATAAAATAATAAATAATAAAATAAAATAAAAATATATTTTTTAAAAACTCAATTCTAGGTAATTCAGGGAACCTTTACCAGGGTTATCGATGCCCTAGTAATAGTAGAGAAAGGCCTCAAGTGGGATCAAAGATAACTTCATTGGGGATATAAATTCATATTTTTTAGTGGAGTAATATATAGGAAGTGTTCTCAAGGTAAGATTCACTAACCTATTTATTGGATCTATATTAGTTAATCCTTGGAGGCTATAATAAGTTATAATTTAATTCATTTGTACATACTAGATCAATGAGAATGTTTGATTTGGTCTTTTAGTTATTCTCATATTCTCCTCTCTTAAATAAATCCACATTCCATCCATAGTATTGGATAAATATTATATATTTTTAGACATGTTTATATCATTCAAAAATACTTATGATTATTTTCCATTAGAGTCACCATTTTTTGTTGCTTGTATAACATGCCCTAACTCTTTCATGAATTATGTAACCTATTTTTAATTTTTATCTACTATTGCTTATAATCATAGTTCATTAGTCTCAACAATATCAAGTTGTCTTGGTGTTATATATTAGTTTACATGACAAACCATGACTCACAACGATCATCAATGGAAATATCATTTCATTGTGAGATAAATTCATATAAAACATAACATTAAAGTTGAGTCTTGACTTCCTAATTTACATTTAAAGTATGGCTTGATTATCTCTATTATCCTACTCTAGGAGGTCATCTTATTTTTTTTCCCTTCAACCTCCCAAAACATATCCCATTATGACCACAAATTATGAATGATAAAGTATCCATTCTTAACATTCTTTCCTCCCTGCTCTCTCATCTCCTTGTAGATGATTTATGGGTTACTTTGATTTTCGTTCCCTTCCAACATTTTATAATTATCCCTTCCTATCAACTAGGCTTGTGCAAGTATGTTTCATTTTTTTCACCCATACCTAGAATGACTTATTGAAATCCATTTCACACTTAAAAAATCTTACATGGTCAGCTGAAAAAATTATTAAATGATCTGGTCTACCACATTCAAAATTTATTTCTTCATTCTTATTAGGCTTTTTAGAAGTGAATTTTCTTTGGTTTTAAAGTTTGTTAATACCCTAGACCTAAATAGGATTTTAAAACCCAAATAGGTCATATATATATATATATATATATATATATATATATATATATCTATATATATATATATATATATATCTATATATATATATATATATATATATATATATATATATATATAATATTTAGCTTATAGTTATAATTAGACTTGCCATCATCGATTAGGTCTAAGCCTACCACTCCAAGCATCTTCTTTGCTAGTCAGGTTTATTTCCTGATTAAGTCTATTAAGTTTTGATGGGGGTCATTATAGTTATGTGAAATATTTTTTCCCACTTAAGTTGAGTGGGGGACACATTCTTCTAGTTGGTGTTTTAAACCCCAAATAGGTCTAGGTAAGTAGGGCTTAGGTCAAGTTAATTGTAGTCAAGGGTTTTTCCTAGACTAGGTTAGGGATTAGTTGGGTGTGTGTACATAATGTTAATTAGGTATGAATAATTTATTAGGTTGGGGATCATCATTAGTGCATAATATATTTATATTAAGGCCTACAAACCTGATTAGGTTAGTGGGGTCATCACATTCTATACATAGTGATATTCAGGATAGAAATATTTACTCCAATGTTAGAGTGCCCAATTCAAAGAATGATAATACTAATCAGGGGTCTAAACTTTGATTAGTTTTTGGGACCACTTAACATCTATTTCAATGAAATTTGGATAAAAAAACCTGATTATGTATTGAATTGTGTAACAAGCTCATTGTAGTTCTCTTCAATCTTTCAAAGCCTAATTATAACTAGGAGGTTTTACATCAAAAAGTAATTTTAAAAATGGCCCATCATGCCCTAGAATCCTGATTAGGTCTATTGGGACTCTTTTTGATTACCTTATGGGTTTTTTATGATAAATTTTGAACCATTTCATAGTTTTTAAAACTGTTTATGCCTCTAAAAAGATGACTTTGTCTTATATGCAATGATAGTCTCAATTTTTCTTGATTGTGCCTAGTTTAAAACCTTTTCACATTTTTTATGTGTTGGTTTATTATTCACTCTTTTAATTGTAAGTTTTAACTTTATCTATTGTGTATTTTTTTGTAAATGAATAATAAAAGTGGCAAATTTGGAAGAATATCAAGGAGAATGAGGCAGTTTGAGCATTAGTGAGGTTTTTGGATAAGTTTAGAGGTAAAATAGTCCCTTGGAAGGATTCATCTACTCATTTTTATGAAAAATCAGTTTGATTTTTCTCCTCTCACAAAAGATTGGTCTTATCACACTTTATATTTATATTTTATTTTTCTATCCCTCAACTCGCCTCTTATCATTATCCTAAAAATAATTTAAGGGATTGACTTCAATGAACTCTATATTTGATTATCAAATTATATATTTTTTTATAAATATATGGATGGGATCTATTTACTTGAAAATCATGTGTATACAGTGGTTATGGATACCCTTTCTTTGTTTATTCTCATCATAAATTTGTATTGGATTTGAATGTGATTGTCCACATTCTAGTTGGTTTAGTAACTAGTTTATGGAGTTCATGTGATCATGAATTAAAATTTTCTACCATTATTACAAGATTTAATTCTCCCTTTTCCCTTCTTTTTCTATTATTTATCTAGTTTTTATATCAAGCATTTGAATAAAATTTATTTCCATGTCTATCTTGATTCATTTATTTTTTCCATTGTCACTATTTTATTATTGAATGATTTAATAAAAATAATGAATGAATGATATAATCAACTAGAAACACAATAAGTAAAACCTTAAATATTGATTTCACCTCATGGGAAAAATCTAAATGAATGATTATTTATTTACATTCTATATCAAAAAGAAATTCATATAAGCGAAGCATAAAATAAAAATTATATATTAAATTGTTTGAATACCCCTCATATTCATTAAAACTAATTTTGAAATATTCACACTAGTAGGCCCCTTGAAATGGAATGGTCACAATGAGCCCCTCAGTGAACATCAATGCACCTAAACTAGGTAGAAAGAAACCTTGGATAGATCTCACAAATATCCTTTCAAGATATATATTTCCAAATACCTTCCTAAATTTTTTCACGTGCCAAAATGCTTGTCAACAGCCCAAAATGATGAAATTATTAGCCAATCCAAAATTGATAAGGTCATAATTAGATCAACTAATTTGAACACTAAAACTAAAAACTCTATTTTATAATTACCAAAAAAGGGGAGAGTAAGCAGAGACCAACCATAATGACCCTTATCACCCCATCCATTGGTTGTGAGATTTAAAAATTCACACATAAAAATATCAATAGAATAAAATCATAAAAGAGAAATCTATAAACATATAGTTATTCCACAAAAAAAATAGGGTTTTCCACACACAAGTCAAGAAACACATAAAATTTAATATAAAACAACATAATATTGTCCATGGTTTCACAACATCATGCATTTAGATAGAATTACTATACAAGAGTCTTATGAAATATTCATTCATATATAATATAATATGTGTGTGAGATGAAATTAATCTCACTATAAATATGATAGGGTTTCTTAAATAAACCAATAAAAATAGTATTACCAAAAATCAACTTGAAACTCTACATAATTTACCAATGCAAGAAACATAAAAAATACAATAGGAATGAATGAGATACTATCAAGATAACTAGACTAAAGGTGAACGGGGGTCATATAAAACCCTTGGGTTTTGAAGTATTTCCATTTGATGTTCCTCCATAAATTATTTTGATTTTCATTTACTCTTATTCACACATATAACTTGTAGAAGCAAAATAAAATGAAAGTGAGGAACAAAGAGAGTAAGATCACACTTAATTCTAGAAAAATGTACTAGATTTAAAGACCACTATATTTTCCCAACTCTCCTCTTTTATTATTATTTTGATAAACACCATATATATTGATCTATTCTTTTGGGTGTGTTTGTAAATATTCCTATACCCATTTAAAATAGTAAAATATGCTCTCACAAAGCATCCATCATGACTAGTGCATCACGGATGCCAAAAAAATGAAAGCCTCATAGTTTGTTGATTGCAAGGTTTGTATGACATGTAGTCCACCTTCCTCCTCATTATTTATACTTTCCATCCTTCAATAACTTACTTATATCCTCAATTAGCTAACTTCAACACATTTTGATATGTAATATAATCCTTTATAATCATTAATTAAGATTTAATACATAACCAAATTATTAATTAATAATTTAATAAAAATTTAGACCATGTAATAATAATTAGTGTTATGACTTTAGTTAAGGATTTTAATCAAACTAATGATTTCCAAAGGCCTCTTATAAACCAATATCTATGTTTAGTAATGTGAATACCAAGGACCCAAGTCATTGTACCTTTATTTCCATCTAACAATGATGGTGCTTTAGATAAAAATAATAGCATATAAAACATAACATGTGCTAAAGATAAAATAATGAGCATAATTGGCTTAATGCCAACTATGATTTCTTAAACAAGACACAATAAAAAATTTACTCACATTGAATGTACCCACAATACGAACAACACAAAGAATGTAATTTTGGAATAACTAACAAGTCTTTATTATGATTAATCTTTTTATCTACATACCATTAATAGAATGGTTTTATAAATTCTTCAAACCTTAGGCCTAGATAATCCTTCCACTATATCTATAATTAGGTAAATGACATTATAAATACCTATGTTGAAAACTTAATATTTAAAGATAAATCTCAATAGGAGTTTACCTATAATTATAAACTTTAAATATAATTAGAGTGGATTATATATCATCATAACCTATTGTCATGATGTACTGGAAGTACTTTATTAGGTCTCAGTAATGCAGGATATAAAATAGAGCATCCAATTGATGGGATATTAGGTTAGCTTAAACATAATTTATTGTACATAACTTATTATTTTATTTCTTAATCACCTTATTCTAAGTTAAGATATTAATTTCTCCATTATTCTTAATGGATGTGTACATGTGTGGTTATTTCAATCATTCTTATATCCTTTCATTTTCAATTGATCACCATGTTTTACTATCCCTTTTATTTTGATTTCATGTTTTGATTCATAACATTCAAACTATATATCCTATGATGACATGTGTGTATACATACTTCATAGTAGTCTAACTTAAATTTAAATTTTTTGAGGTATGTTACACCTCAATGTGACATAATACTTTTCCACTTCTCCATATTGACTCTATATACTTTATTTTGTCATGGCACAAATTGATCTTACATAATCACATATATTTTACACCTACAAATATTATGAAATCCTCACACTAACTCTTTCACAATGGGTCCATGTTCTTATTATTATTTATATTACATACTCCTTTGAGATAAGACTTTATCATACAGTGAAACTATAACATTTTCCTTCCTTAGAGAACATTTCTAATACACTTGGTGCACAATATGTGTTGACATATGTTATTTAATGTTCATATCCATTCCACTCTTTTATGTTTTAGTCTTAACACTTGGAATTATTTCATTTTCTAAGTGTTTTTTATGTCTTTATTTAAAATTGTGAAAAAACCAAATATTTCAAAAACTATGAAACTAGGAGTGATAAGTAGCTTATTTTTATGGTACACATAGTTGATTCACATCATTTTTCATACACATGGTGAGTTACATATCCATTTTATATGCATATTATTTTCATAGCATATATGAGTTAGGTTCAATTTATACATGTTACACATGTGACATGGACATACAAATTCATAAAATTTATCACACATATATGAAAACTTTTCATATGGGGGTATGACCATGCTAGGGGTATCTTCATGAAATTTTTATGTTTTATATTTATATGCCATTTCATTAATCATATTGATCTAATTATACTATTTATACATGACTTGTTTTTACATAAATTTTACAGTGTTAATTCATATGGATATTTGATTTGATATACTAGATGGTGACATTGACTGATTATGTAGACTAACATTGCCTACTCCATACTTATTTTATGCCAATGGTTGTGAGATTACTTGATAATTTTTTGGTTATATACAATGTGTTATATTTTTTATGATTACATTGACTATGTTTTTTTTAATCATTTTAGTTGTCATAAGATCCTTTAGTCCACATCATGTCCATGCCATGTTATGTCAAGTTAAACTTGAGTCATGTTTTACATATTTTTATTCTTCATGATCACAATTTATGTATTTATTGACTATAATATTTTATGGATGTTCGTTTTTACATACATTTATATGGAAAAAATGAATTGTTATTATGTACTTGGTTCCATGATTTCTATCATGCATAAATTTATAATGTGTATTATAACTATTTACATCATGTGTCTATTACAATTCTAATTATTGTGTCCATTGATATATTTAGATACATACAATAAATGTTTTCAAATCAATTATAATAATTGTATATTATATGAGGCTAATAAAAAAATTCTTTTTCCTTGCATTACATGTTTCATACACTATTGAAATGATAAAAATATTTCTATGAGGAAATATTTTATCATGTTTGTACATATAATTTACATGATAATACTTTTTTATATATAACACATGATGCACATAGTTCCAAGTTAACCTACATTAACCTATATTTCACAAGTAGAGGTTTAAAATTATCTATACCTCATGAGTATAAATTTCCTAAATATAATTCATTTCATCAATGTGATGCTCATAAAGGTGAAACACAAGGAGAATAACTGGGATGGGTTACATCTGAAGAAGCCCCTATAATTCACCCTTGTGATCATTAACTAGATGTAATGAATGATAAGTGGACCATTAATACTCATGATATATGGGTTATTTTGAACCAATAATCATGAAATATGGACTGATGTAGGTTGACTTGAAGCCATGAAACTAAATCTTGAAGTCATATCACATATTTTAATAAATTGTAGAAAAACCATTGTATAAATTTAAAAAGTTATGTATCTATTAACAAGTTATTCATAAGGCACAACACTTGATGTATATTTAAAAATGGGGTCACAAGATAAGTATATTTGATGGTGGGGGGAATTCCATGATTAAACATGCTTGAGCTAGAGTAGTATTGTGAAAGGTGACCTCATAAGAATTCATGATGCTTCACTCATATAAACATCACCTAGATGCAATGAGTGCTAAATGGAACATTAATACTCATGAGAGATAAGTTCTTATGAACCAATTGTTTTTAAATATGGGTTGACTTAAGATGAATAAAAAATACACAACTTAATTTATAAATGATATCACATAATTTGATACATTAAAAAAAATCCATTATATAAATTTAAAGAATTTAGGAGCTGATTCATAATACACAACACTTACTAAAGCTTTTTTACATGGGGTCAAAATATAAGGGTGATGTATGGTGGGGGAAACTCCATGATTAAGTAATCTTGAGCAAGAGTAGTATTAGGGTGTGTGACCTCCTAATAAGTCCTAATTTTTCACCCTTATGAGCCTAACCTAAATGTAATAATTGATAACTAGACTATTCATACAAATGATATATGGGTTATTGTGAACCATTACTCATGAAATATGGGTTGATGCATGTTGACTCCAAAATATGTAGATGAATCCCAAAATCATATCACATAATTTGATAAACTACAAAAGAAATATACGAAATTAAAGAGTTAGGGAGCTATTTATTGAATGGTTCATAAAGTAGAACACCTACTAAATTTTTCTTGATGGGGTGACAAGATAAGTATGATTGATGGTGGGATAAACTCAATTATTATGTTAAATTGAGACAAGGTATTTCTCAGATGGGTGACCTCTCTAAAATTCCAATTACTTTAGCCCAATGAATATCACCTGCATGTATTGAGTGTTAAGAGGAAAATTAATATTTATTAGATATAAGGAGTTAATACTAAATGAAATATTGGTTAATATGAATTGACTCAAAACTACACAAATAAATCCTGAAATTATATCACATAATTTGATGCAATATGGAAAAACCACTATATAAGTTTAAATATCCTTAATGAATGGTTCATAAGGCACAACACTTAATGAATATTTTGAAAATGAGGTCACAAAAGTATGATTGATGGTGGGGAAAATATATGATTAAGTGAATTTTAGATGGAATACTACTTATATGGGTGACCTCTTAGGAATTTCTAGTACTTCAGCCATGTGGACCATTAATACTAATGAGAGATGGATTCATGTAAACCAATACTTTTTAAATATGGGTTGACATAGATTCAATCAAAAATATGTAAATGAATCCCAAAATCATATCAAATAATTTTATTTAATTTGTAAAAACCATTATTTGAATAGTTAAGGAGTGTTTTAACAAATAGTTCAAAATCACAACACTTGTGGAAGATTTTTTAAATTCGGTCAGAAGTTAAGTGTGATTAATGGTGGGATAAAATCCATGATTAAGCATGCTTGAGCCATAACATTATTGTGATGGGTTACCTCTTTGTAAGTCCTAAATTTTCACCCATGTGACCATCACCTATAGCTAATGACTAATAAGTAAACCATTCATAGTCATGAGAGTTGGGTTCTTGTGAATCACTAATCATAAAAAATGGGTCAATATAGGTTGAGTCAACATAATGTATATGAATTAAAAAATTATATCACATAATTTGATGCACTATGTAAAAACCATTGAATGGTTCATAAGGCACATCACTTGTTGAAGGTTTTACAAATGGGGTCATAAGCTAAGTGTGATTAATGGTGGGGAAAAAAGTGATTAACTACATATAATTTGGAGCACGGAGGGATGAGGGAAGAGGGAGTGTGGCCATGGTTGTGACTGTGATGAAACCCTAACCTCTGCGGCCGCTTCCTCATTTTATGGTGACCAGATCTCAGTCTGAGGATGGTGGGGTCCATGGTGCTAGTGCACAGTGCAAAAATGTGAGATCTCTTATTGCATGTTTTTCTATTTTGCTTTGGTCTATAGTATTGTGGATGGAACCTAGGTTGGATCTCTAGCTTGAGTTGGACTGCCATCCTGATCTAGGTTGTGAAGAAAATAGTGTTCAAATGGGGGAAACTTTGTTTCCTTTATGGTTAGGTTTGAGCCATGTTGCCCTGTTCAGGAAAAAATGAAGAAAACCCTAAGCCATGGAGGAGCCCTACTCATAAAAAAGGTTGGGTATGGCGGTTCTGCCTACGCTATGTTGGCACTTAGGGAGGAAGGCATGCCATGCAAAGGAAAATTTTGACAGCTACCATTGGTGAGAAATTCCTTTGACATTGTGTTCTTGGGGTTGCTGGTTTGAACCTGGGAGCTCGCTCTGTTCTTTTTGGAGTTGGGCTTTGGTGTCTCTATTTTTAAGGTTTCAGGTCCTTGTAAAAATTGGGGCACTTTTACTACTAGTTTATTTTGGTGGTTTTAGGTCCCTGTAAAACCTGGTTTACTTACTATTTTTCATTATGTTTTAGGAATGCCTTTCCTAGTGGTTTGTAATGTTTTATCTTTCTTGATCTATTAAAGGGTTTCGAGGCCCCTTCAAAACCTGCTTTTACCTTAATCTAAAACTACATGTAATTTGGAGTAATAATAGGATGGGTGACCTCCTAAGAAGTGTTGGTGTTTCACCCATATAATAATCACATAGATGGAATGAGTACTGAGTGGAAGATTCATACTTATGACATATGGGTTATTGCAAACCAATAATTAATTAATATAGGTTGACGTAGTTTGAATAGTAACTGCATAGCTGAATATTAAAATAATATCACACAATTATTCTATCTTATTTAGTGAGTATTGATGAGGAATAATGGTAAATACATAAACACTTTGGGTATGCATTCATTTTTAGTAGTTGATCCTTTTACATACAAATCTAGTTGTAGGGTTTCATAAAAGCATAGTTTGTTAAATAGGGTAGTTTGATTAAGTTTTTACATAAATCAACTTATAACACATCCTTTTTAATATGGGTAACTAGAGAATTTTCACTCCTTAAATCATATATTTTATTATTTTTATATGTTTGGGGCATGACAAACCCATAAGTTTCTCTAGTCAAGTTTAACAAGTAATAATGCAATTCTATACCCTTAGATGTATTCATTTCATATATTTTTAATTTCAAGTTTTTAATGATTCATATTTATTATTATGAGGAGACATTAATATATAAATATTTATTATAGTTTTCATTTGAATAAAATGATACATTTTTATTGTGCCTATCAACACCAAGCATGGTTATCATAGGTACCAAATTTACTACTTATATCCTTTTAATTTAGCATTTATGATACTATATTAAAAGGGGAAATTTTTAGAAACCATAATTTATCCTTTGGAACTTTAGAAACATAAAATTTGAAATTCTTGGACATTGCACATATATTTAAATCTTGAGAAAAATTTCCATCTATCCATCTATCCATTTACTATCTTAGCTACATTTATTGACCATATAAATTTTAGGGTCAATTTAATATATATAATAAATCCCTAGAATCCTAGATAGAGAGTTTCCATATTTTTCACTTCCAATCTAGTAACATTAATCCTAGATAGTGTTGATTATCACAAGTGTCTCCCTTTACCATAAGTTTCCAAACACCCTAAATGACTATTTTTTAAAATTAGGAAGTCTCCACTAGGTTAGCCTAGATATGTTTCATGGGTTGGTCATAGTAGGAATTAAAAAAGAGTCATATATAAATAGAAATGACTTATAATGTTATTATAGATAGGGCACACTTGACCATAAATTGGAAAACATCTAGAATTATCTCAAAACATTATCAAAAGGAATACACACTTCTATAATAATCAAAGAGTATCCATAGAGTATAAAATATAAAAATATAGATACACAAATTCAAATTTTCATGGTGCCAAATATCAAATATCATAAAATAGAATTGTATTCTAGGTTGTTCAATATCTTGCACACATAAACACGTTAATGGGATGATAATGTGAAGTTTGAGACCTTTCTGGAGTATTGAAAAGTATAAAAATCTTAACCATTTAGAGGGGAATTGTTTATGTTATCCCAATCCAAAATACTAATAATTTTTAACAGTATATTGTGGTCAATCAAGTATAATTAAGGGTTGGACAAAAAAGATAGGAAACAAACACTTTTGTGTAGGATCACAGTGGTTGAAAATAATATAATCAAATTATGGGTGTAAGTGCAAGGATCCTAAAGATATCAAATTCTTAGTATGTGACAACAAATTTTTATTAAACTATATCAATGTTATTTGTCATAGTTTTTAATTTGACTATACCATCTAGGTAAATTTTTCAGCCACTATTTTTGGCATGACACATGGAAAAAACAAATTTAAAGCATTTCCATATTTAGTGATATATTTTACAAGTAAAAAAAAGTAGAATTAGCTATGTATATCATCAATCTCTTGATTTGTCATTTATAACTTATTAAATATTTTTTTATTAATTCACTTGAATTTAGATTAGTGTTTTTAATTCCATATTTTAACTTAATCTATATTAGTGTATAGTTTCTACTATTTTATGTGTAAGGTGTAAAATAATTAAAATAGTTAAGAAATCCATACTTGGTAGGATGAAAACATTGAAACTTTATGTGGTGTATGTGACTTATACAATTTGTTTGATCCATTTAACTAAAGGGAATTATGTGTGTCCTTATGGCCATTAACTTTAAATTTGGCTCGTCCAATCTGGACCCTTGTAAATAAATATTTTGGCCAATTTTATGTTACGTTTATACATATTTTTAATTTTATTATACTTGGTATCAAAGCTCAAGTTCAACACTAGGAACTTTCATAAAAATAATATTGGTACATCAAGATGTTGACTAGAGAGTTGAGTAATTTATTAGTCAACATGACCAATATAAATATGATCATAATTAGGAATAATAATATTGTCAAAGTTATTAGTGGAAACTTATTTAGTATGGTTATAAATAAATAAGTTAATATGATATACCCAAGGGGATGTAATCCAAACTATTTTCATCCATTAATATTTTGTGGGGTCATATAGGATAGGATACAAAAATGTGATAAGGCATCATGGGTATATATTTCATAACAATCTTATCTATTTGATGGAAGATATGAACATTGAGAGAGATTTAAGGTCCCCTCATAGGGAAAGGATGACTGATTTTCAATAGATGCAGGCTAATTAGATAGAGAAAACCATATGGACCATGATAGATGATGATGTAATAAATGATATTTATGGGTTTTAAATAGAGATTTATTGAGGCTCTAATAACAAAATTTTAAAGGATATTGTAATCACCTACAAGTCATAGTTGAGTTCTAAGAGTGATACTTGCGACCACCTATCTGTAGCTTAGCCTTAGATCTATCGTAAAGCCTATTTTCACAAATATTTAGACTTCATTGGGCAATATGTGTCTCTAGTCATTCCTAAATCACTCCTTTAACTTCATTCTTGCATCCTAACCCTTCATTACTAGTGTTCTATGACCTGGACACTAGTGCCATAATAGGGATAGTAATGCCACATGGTGTTAGTGTCCCACTAATGTTTCTACTATCCTTTCCATCTTATTTTCACAAATGGATATATTTTAAAATATTATACCTATTAGGGTCATTCTAAACCACTTTTCCCGCACAAGTGCCAAAATAATATGTATACATGATTTTTAACCCTCTAACCACTCGATGGAATTTATATTCAAAATACATATGAAAACTTATAAAAAATTATACACAATTAAGGTTATCAATCCATATTATATCCTACTTATGTATACTACCATATACGACATTATTAAGTTTAAATTAATAAGATTTCTAATCTCAAGCACATTCAAAGCACTCAAGTCAACTATCATACTAGCTTCACTTTCACATGCACTAACACTTAGGTGGGGATAAATAAATCAATCTTGATCCCTCTTCATAGTATTGGTATGTAGGTAACTATCTTCATAGGAGGGTGTTGAGGATGTCTAGCCTACCACACTAACAAACCCACTTTTTAGCTTATATCAATTAGATGCCATTACAACATGGAAGATTCAGATTTACTCACAAATTATATCAAAAAAGGCTATATAAATATTGTGATCTAAGAATTTGAATCAAGAGAGGATGGTTATTATGGTGTTATTTTTAAACTGAAAAAAAAATGAAAGAAACACACTAACTAGCATAACATCTATAGGCCTAGATACTAAGGAGACCTTAGTTAAAAAATATGAATAAAACACACAACTAAAATTCAAAATAAACCCTCTTTTATCTTCCTTGAATGCTCCAAAATTCTTGTTGTAGTGGCTCACTTAGTTTGTTCTCATGAAGTCTTCATCAAAGGAGGCTTGGCTATCTCTTCTTCTTCTTGACACCTTGTGGCTTTGGCTTGGCTTGTCTTGGAATCAATTTGGCATGGTAAAAATACCTTCATGAATCTTTGTAATCAATTTTAAATTATAAATTTTCATAATCATGTGCTAAAATTGATGTTCATGGCCTCTCTTTTTTTAGATTTTTGAGAATGTCTAGAATCAACTTGAACCATACATCCTGAGATTGAGATGTGTGGTTGAAGATTAATTCATTTTTTGGAATTAAGTTTATAATTATCCTCATCATGAAATTAGAATAATTGGTAGTTAATTGGCATGGAGGGCATCATGGAAGGCATTGATAAGGCATGGAGTGCATAAATACTAATATTTATGGCCTTGGGATGTATTCCAATGAAATAAGGTCACCTGATGATGTAGATATTCAATATTCATTTCTAAAACAAAAATTTCAATAAGTTTCCATGGAATTCTTAATTATGCATTGATTTGGGTTAATTAGCTCTTAAGCATGTTTAAGCACTTTGTGCAAAAATTACTCAAATTGATTAGAATGCCTTGTTATTGGTCCAAAATGTGAGTAGATTTGAAATGGAAGGTAATTTTAGATGTGGTGGATTTTTTTATCCCATTTAGGATGTTACCAATAAAAAAATAACAAAGGCACATGTCTTGTGCAAGAGATTTGATAGGAAAGATCAATCTAGAGCATGTAAGTGAAAATTTGGAATTTTGACTCAAAATGATCTGATCAAAGTTAGTTGGGCCATAAATTACATTACCCCATTTAGGGATACCCTGGCCAAATTTGGTACTTGAATAGGTTACGTTCCCATCATTTAGTGTGTTTTAGTGTTTTTAGGCCAAATTGTACATTTTGGATGGAAACTGACCAAAAGCCTAATTAGAGGTCATTGGTGGCCAAATTTAGGTGTCTATAGTTTGCTCATGTTTGGGAAGATGTTGCAAACCATAGGAAAAGCAATGTCTTCTCAAATAATGAGAGATGGCATGTATGACAAAAAGAAGATGATTTTTGAAGAACAAAGATCTAAATGGTTTTTGGGAAGCCTATGATGATGCCCTCTCAAGGGAGTAGCCATCACATTTATTGATGCATGGTTCCTCAAAAAGAAATAAGAAAAAAGGTGGAATTAATCTATGGTTGAGATTAATCCAAATAATAAAATGCTTGCATGCATTGATGTAAAAAAGATGTTGATTTTCCCAAAGGTGGTTATAATCAAGAATAAAATTCAAAATAATTATTTGAACATAGGTGATTATAATAATTAATTATACCTAGATTGGCTAAAATTTATGGTGCCCCACTTGGGGATGATTAGCAGGCATAACTCAAGGATATAACTTTGAATACAGATTAAGGATGAGTGGGTGTAAAGTGATTAAAGAGATGGATAGAGGAATAATATTGATCATTAGAAATGATTTCATTGTACCTACTAATGAGGAGATGCTTTTCCTTATTACCAATTATACAACTAGGATGGTCAATGGGTTGATTTGATCAAGGCTAGGATGGGAGGATTTGTCAAGGTACCAAGGAGAAATTTCTAGAGCTTCATTGACTATAGACCTTCGTAAAGCTAATTTTTTCAATAGCATGTGATGGTAGGCTTCATGGTAAAACACCATGAAGACTTGGCCAAAATATGCATGAGTATTGACTCTCGATATCCAATAAACACTCAAAAATAATACACCAATGATACAAACCATGATGATAATATTGACATATGAATATAGATATACTCAACAATAATTCACTCAAGGAATCACCCAATGAATACATATAGAATGAGTCAAGGCAATAGTTCTGAAAGAAAACAAATAGGAAAGTGAATAAATAAACAAACAAACAACTTGAAATAAACAAACAAATAGAAATCTTAAAAATAAAAGTAGAAGAAAGCATCATAACAATGAAAATTCCCTAGTAAGGTAGATCAAGGATAACTAACTAGGCTTAGTTTAGACAAATATTTTTGAATTTTTTGAAATTTTTTGAATATTTTAAAGATTTTTGAGGTATCTTAACTTGTTAGAGAAAGATAAGATACCTACTCATAAAATGGAAAGAGAATTTGTCTTAGGTTGCTCATAAAATGGTAAAAGCATATGGAAAGGGGGACTGAGGTGACCTCAACATGAATTGAGCATAACCCACATACTATTAAAATGACCTCAAGCAATAGTAATTCCATCCACACAAAAGGTGAGGAAAAACCAACTAGGTTCCAATAAGTTCTCAAATCTAGTAAATGGATAGTCAAATGAAAACAATGATGGCAAAGTGATGTGGTAATGCACGATAAACAAATTTTTCCCTATGTTTTCCCATAGGTAGTTATAAATAGGATAAAATAGCATAGGTAAATGATACTAATTTGCCCATAGGTAGTTATAATTAGTAGAAAGACTAGTGAAGCACTAATTTTCCCATAGGTGGTTATAATCAGGCTCACATAAACAAATGTGGATATAGGATGAAAAATATCTTTCTAGATCAACTATCACACTAATTTCATAGAATGTCATTGTAAACACAAATTTGATTGATTTTCTAAACTTGATTAGAATCCCCCCATGAAAATGTTTGGGAAGAGCCAAAGTTACCAAGATCAAAATAGGATTGGGTAGGATGAAAAAAATAGGCTTTGGTCTAAAAAGGAATGGAATGGTTAGAATGTAATGGTCTTGCTCTAGGATAATGATGGACCATTAGGATGGTAAGAGGGTTTCCCCTAAGTGGTAAGGTATGGTAAATGAAAGGGTATGGAACAATGGAAAATGGGTATGACAAACGTGAAATGATATGGTACATGTTTTTGGCCTGGGTGTGGTTTTTGATTCTATTTTTCCTACTGATGGGGAGATGCACATCCTAATCAACAAATTATACAAGAAAAATACTTGATCATGTTAATTTCAAGCCCACACCTCATCTAAATAACTACTTTATCAATAATTGGTTATAGATTTGGTTGTCAAGAATGCTTTTGTGATCTTAATTGGCTATTGATTCTGATTCCTTTAAACATTGAGATAAGGTATCTTTGTATCCTCTACAAAGGAAAGTCTAGCCATGGATGGTAAACAAGGATAGACAATGGATGGAAGGTTTTATTATGATATGGAATGGTAGATGATAATGTAATGTATAATGGTGGGGAAATAAATGAAGATCAGAACTTTCAATCACATGTAATGTTACTGATGTTGGATTCAACATAATTTTGGTTATGTTGGGGCCAAAGACTTGTTCTCTTAATATGATCACCATATTTTTCTATTGTTTGATCTTGAGAGTAGCTACCATCTAATTAGGCTATAAATAGAAATCTATTTTGATTTGATCTTTGATTTTGTCTTCATCTAATAGTGAAGAATGTTTTTGCTTAGATATTGGTCCCTCAAAGATGTTTTCACCAATAAATTTATCTTGATTTTACCATAACACCTTTGAGAAGGTTTCACTAAGGAATGTTGACTTTTGACATTTATTTTCTTCTAGTGCTTCTAAAAAAGTTTCACTAAAAGATGTTGAGTTCTGACTTTGATTATCTCCTAACACCTCTAAAAAGGTTTCACTAGGAAAGTGTTATTTTGCAATATGAATGTGGTCTTGGTCTCCTTGATCTTCTTCAACTGCTATGTCACCATGGACGTAGTTTGACAAAGTGTGATGCTATTGATCCCAATAGACACTTGTGGGAGATGGAATGTCAATGATATGTCTATTTTGGTTGATGGTAATGGCTTATATAATGGTAATGGAATGGGGAGAGGCTGCATAATATTCATAAAATTTACTAGGATAACTTGTGTTGAAGCTAAAGTAATCATCCTAGAAAATCATATAAGGATCATAAATGTATTCAAATTGATCTACAAGGCATTCTTAACTAATGTTGTAATAGCCATGAACATATTCTTTTTATAAATATAATTTTAACTCAAGGGACTTTGAATCTAAAGTTAAGACTAATGTTGATTCAAATTTTGATGGTAAATTTGATGTCAGTTCAAGAATGAAACATAAATCTAACTCTAATTCTTCATCTGATGGGTACTTTATTATAATAATGTCTTGTTAAATATTTGGTTTTGGACAAGTAACATCATATGATGGCATAATGGGCTCCATAAATATTGGTTTGTCAAAGTGAGACTCCTCTAGGATGGGAAATAGATAAAGAGATAAGTCCTTAAGGATTGGATTATCAATAAGAGGCTCTTGAAAAATAGGCACATGGTTGAGGTAATCATTTTCCCAAAGGTGGTATAATCACTAAGAAGTGACTCGACAAAGACTAGCTCATCAGTGTGAGACTCCTCAACAACTGTATAGGATCAATAGAAAATTCATCACAAGATGAATTATCACAAATGGTTGAGTCAATAGCCATATTTTGGATTAGTTGGTTCTCTTGGCCTTGGTTTCTAATGAGTTAGAAAATACTAGTTCTAAATATAGCTTTAACTTTAAAGGATTGGATCAGTTGAGGTTTGGATGGGATTGGAACTAGATGAGGAATGGCTTGTGGTTGGATAATGGTAGGAAATTAGGGAACATTATTGTTCACATGAGCCAAAGGATTAAGTCCTAAAATGGTAATGATAGGGTAGTGTGGAGCATGATTATTTGCATAAGCTAAAGGACTAGGTCTTAGAATAATGAAGGGGTGCTATGGAGCTTGATTACTTACACAAGACAAAGGATGAGGTCTAAAAATGATAATGGTATTCCTTAGATATTGTGGATCTTGATAGCTTGTATAATCCAAAGGAGGGTTAGGGGTAATCGATGATCAAATAACAAAAGGATGTCATGGAACTTGATTGCTAGATCTTATAATGGTGAGAGTGTATGGAAAGGGGGACTGAGGTGACCACAACATGAATTGAGCACAAATTGCATAGTCTTAAAATGACCTCAAGTCATATTAATTTCATCCACACAAAAGGTGAGGAAAAACCAACTAGGTCCCAACAAGTTCTCAAATCTAGTAAATGGCCAGTCAAATGAAAACAATGATGGAAAAGTGATGCAATAATGCATGATAAATAAATGTCACCCTTAGTTTTCCCATATATGGATATAAATAGGATACAAAAACATAGGTCAATGATAATAACTTTCCCATAGGTGGTTATAATTAGTATCAAGACTAGTGAAACATTGATTTACACATAGGCGGTTATAATAAAGCTCACATAAACAAATGTGGATATAGGATGAAAAATATCTTGCCAGATCAACTATCACACTAATTTCATAGACTATTATTGTAAATATGGATTAAATTTATTTTTTAAACTTGATCAGAATCCCCTCATGAAAAAGTGAGGAAGAACCAAAGTAACCAAGATCAAAATAGGATTGGGTAGGATGAGTAAAAATAGGCTTTGGTCTAGATAGGAATAGAATGATAGGATGAATAAAATGGTAAGAGGATGGAACCTAAGTGATGGGGTGAATGGTAAGATACGTGACAATGGAAAAAGGATATGTAATAATAGTAATGGCATGGAAATGTGAAATGGTATTGTACATATTGTTGTCTTGGGTGTAGTTTTTGATTCTATTATTCTTGTTGATGGGGAGATGCACATTATAATCAATAAATGATAGAAATATAATACTTAATCATTTTAATTTCTATCCCACACCTCATCTTAAAAAATACTCTATCGAAAATGGCCTATAGATTTGGTTTTCAAGAATTCTTTTATGATCCTCATTGGTCATTGATTTTGATTCCTTCAAACATCGAGACAACGTATCATTGCATTCTCTATAAAGGAAAGTGTGGCCATGGATGGTAAACAAGGAAAAATAATGGATGGTATGTTTGATTGTGAAATGGAATGGTTGATTATAATGGAATGTGGAATGGTTGGGAAATAAATGAAGATCAAGATATTTAGTCACACGTAATGTTGTTGATGCCAAATTTGACATAATTTTGGTTGTGGTAGGGATGAAGAATTATTCTCTTGATAGGACCACTAGATTTTTTTGTTGTTTGATCTTGAGAGTAACTACCATATTATTAGGCTATAGATAGTGATTTATTTTAATTTGATCTTTGATTTTTTCTTCATCTAATAGTGAAGATATTTTGTGCTCAACTATTGGTGCCTCAAGGAGGTTTTCACAAATAAATTTGTCTTAATTTTCCCATAGCACCTTCAAGAAGGTTTCACCAAGGAATGTTGAATTTTTACTTTGATTGTCTTATAGCACTTTCAAAAAAGTTTCACTAGAAGATGTTGAGTTCTAATTTAAATTATCCCCTAGCACCTCTAAAAAGGTTTCACTAGGAAAGTGTTCTTCTGCTATATGAATGTGGTCTTGGCCTCTTTGCTCTTCTCCAACTTCTATGTCACCATGGATGTAGTTTAATAAAGTGTGATTCTATTTATCCCAATTGACACATTCAGGAGATGGAATGTCAATGATATGGATGTTTTGGTTGATGATAATGGCTTGTGGAATGGTAATGGAATGGGAAGAGGCTATATAATCCTCATAGAATATACTAGGATAACTTGTGTCAAAGCTAAAGTACTCATCCTAAGAAATTGTAGAAGGATCAAAAATATATTCAACTTTATTTGCAAAGCATGTGTAACCAATGTTGTAATAGCCAAAAACATATTCTTTTTCTGAATCTGATTTTAACTCAAGGGACTCTAATCTGATGTTGATTAAGATTATGATGGTAAATTTGATGTAAATTCAAGAATAAAACTTGACTCTAAATTTTATTCTTCATCTGATGTTTACTCTATTATAATGATGTCTTATTAAATATTTGGTTTTGGACAAGTAACGCCTTGTGTTGGCATAATGGGATACACAAAAACTAGTTTGTCAAAGCGAGACTCCTCTAGGATTGGAAATAGTGCAAGAGATAACTCTGTAGACACTAGCTTGTCAATAGGAGGATCTTGAAAAATATGTACATGGTTGGGGTAATAATTTACCCAAAAGTGGTTATATTCATTAAGAAATGACTCAGGAAAGATTGGCTCATCAGAGTGAGACTCCTCGATAATTATTATAGGATCAATACGTGATTCATCATATATTAACTTATCACAAATGGTTGATTCAATAGAAACATCTTGGATTGGTTTATTCTCTTGGCCTTGGTTTCTAATGAGTTAGAAGATACCAATTTTGAACACATCTTGGTCTTGAAATGATTGGATTGACTGAGGTTTGGATGGGATTGGTACTAGATGAGGAATGAATTGTGGTTGGATAATGGTAGGGCATTGGGGAACATGATTTCTCACATGAGCCAAAGAATGAAGTCTTGAAATTGTAAAAATAGGGCATTGTGTGGATTGATTACTTATACAAGTCAAATGACTAGGTCTTGTAATGATGAAGGGGTGTTGTGGAGCCTTGTTACTTACACAAGCCAAAGGAATAGGTCTAGATATGGTAATGGTATTCCTTAGATATTATTAAGCTTGATAGATCATATAATATAAAGGAGGGTTAGGGTTAGTTGATGATTGGATAACAAAAAGACGTCATGGAACTAGGTTACTTGCACAAGCCAAAGCATACAAGTCTTCCTCATAAACCATATCATCCCAGTCATGAGTTGGCTCATAATATGGTTATTGACTATGTTCCATGTACTTATTATTGAAAATAGGGTATGGATCCATATCCCAAACAACATTATTTGTAGTTGGGTCCTTAAAGTCCTCCTCACTAGCCTCTCCATACCAATCCATGTCTTGAGTTAGATCATGATATGGTTTATGACTTTGTTCCCATGAATTATTATTATGAGGTGGATATAAATTTGTCTCACAAACCATATTATCATCATTGGGGTCTTGACTAAAGACATAAAAGTCATTTTGTGCAACCATTCTATCATAACATGGATTGTATGCTACTCCACCATAAGTGTAGTTAGACATATCCACACATAAATGATGAAATCTATGAAAACAAAAAGGCTTAGAGTTTTAGAAAATCCAAAAAAACTATGTCCAAAGGACAAATAGTTCAAAATTGGTTTAACTTGGTCAAAGGATTGGAGCTATATCTCTAATATGGTCTGAAAGTGGAGTTGTATCTCCAAAATGATTTGTGCTAAGACTTGGCATAAAATAGTCTAACATCAAATGTCTTATGTCAAATGTCATATGCATAAAACATCAAGCTTCTAAAAAAAAAATTGGCATGTCAAAGGTCTAGGTCAAAGTGATCTAAATAAGTTCTAAACTAGGAAAGTGAAAAGTTTAGTTACTAAGTCTTTTTTCCAAACATGGAGTCAAAATCTAGGCTCAAACAAACAGGCATACACTAGGACTTTTGGCCAAACAATGTCAAAAGCTAGACTTAAACAAAGGTATGATGTGAATTGATTTAATTCAATAAGTTTGGAAACATCTTTGACATAAATTGGCACATAGATTCAAACATAAACATGATCAATTAGCATAAAGTATAAGACAAAAGAATCTTTGATAAAGTCTATGTTATCACAAATAAAGGCACAAATATTGACGAGGATAGGCATTAAACAAACAAACCATCAATAGTTTTCAAATTTGGTTAATCGATTAATTGAAGTTATGCAAACCAAAAGAGAAAGATCTATGTATCATCCCCATGAATTGAGGCCTAAACAAAAATCATTTAATGTTTGAATCTAAACTTGACAAGGCTAATTGAAAACTTAATGGTGAAAACTAGGATTTGGCCAAAAAATCTAGACAATATCAGATAGCATGACGACACATGACAAAGATCTAAATGGTATACATGACATGGTTTGAAAAATGGTTTTGATACAATGGTAAATAAGTCTTATAATAAATTGAGCAACCTAATGACATAAACATACTCGAATAATGTGGTTAGTGTTAGGTTTCAAAGACATAAAAGGCTCAAAATGTTTAGACATGATTTGGGCAACATAAAACTACCCTCCTCAACTCAAATGACACACACACAAAAAAGTCTAGCAAAAATTTCAAGGCACAAGTGTGGTGTAAAATGGCTAGCATAACACCTCTCTAGATAAAATAGTGGCATATCTACAAATTAGTTTTGACCTAGCTTATGAATAAACAAACAAGTTTTAGTCTCAAAACATACCAAGCAAAATTGACCAAACTACACTAAGTATAATTATCCAAATCCTAGCGACGGTATGGCAATGTGGGATTAACTAAAATAGAAAAATTCCAAACATTTCTAAGGGAATCAATTACATAATGACTTTTACATCAAATGATGCAAAATACAAACACAAAAATTGGTTGACCATGACATTGGCTAGTTGTAAAAAGGTCTAGTCCTTTTTATAACCAATACATCCTATTATTTGCTCAGTATAGTGTGATTTCCAAATGCATATACGTCCCATGTGAAACTCAAAATGAGTAAGTGAAGTCAATGTCAAGAGATGAAACCCTGGGTCAAAACTTCCTTACATAACTTATGGGAGGTAAGGATGTCCCACTTGCAATCCAAGATAAAATGAAATTAAAGACACAAAAAGAAATACTAGAGGGTCATTTTCAAGGTCACCCAAACATTGACGAGTTTTTGGAAAGTGCTTTAGAAGACATTCTTTCTAAGCCTTGGACTAGGCTTTCTACAATAGGAATTGTGCTTTTGATTCCAAGGGTTCCCTAAAGGTGACAAATGAAGGAGCATACATGTAACACCCATCTTTTTTCCAAACAAAATCCTAATTTAAACAACTAAGTGAATACAAAAAGCTTGGAAGGTGAGTTCATTTTTAAGCCCAAATTTAAAAAAATAAGTGGTGTTCATTTGACCCCTTGGTCTTAGTTGTAACTTTGAAAAATAATGCTAAAACGTTTATTTAACCACCTTAAATTTTACTTTAATAACCAAAATAATGTTCTTAATTCATTTTAAAACTTGTAAAATATGTTCTAAAACATGATTTATCAAACTTGAAATCCACTAGTTACCTGTCTATCCTTAAGGCATGACCCCAAAAGCAAATATGTTAGATTATAATCACTTTAAATATATTTTTCAATTTAAAAAAATATATATGAAACTTAAAGCTAAATTAATTTCAAATTCTAAAAATTTAGGATTAAAAACATGGTTTAAAAAAAATCATCCAAAATAGAGTCTATATGAACCCAAACCAAGCATTTTAAAATGTCATATTAGCTCTCAAGCTTGTGTTTTTAAGAAAAACACAGCGACTGACATCCATTAAATAACTGACATCAGTTATAGTTACTAACCAATGATGGTTATCTAATAATCATTATTTATATTAATAGTGATCGATGATGGCTATGCCAATCGATGATGGTTTTATTAACCAATGTTGATTACTGTGTAAACCCGTGACAAAGAAAAATGGAAAAACAAAGTTAGAAAATCAATTTTCAATAGTTTTAATGGTCCAAATGAAGATTTTAAAGTTTTAGAATGATCTTCTTCATGTTTGGGATGCATTTGGTCCTATTGGGCATGCCATTATGTTGACTAGGAATTTGACTCAAAAGAGGATGGTTAGTATGGTGTTAGATTCAGAATGAAAACAAAATGAAAGGAACACACTGACTAGCATAACATCTCTAGGCCTAGACACTAGGGAGACCTGAGTTAAAAAACATGAATAAAAAACACATGTAAAATGCAAAATAAACCCTCTTTTACCTTGGATGCTCCAAAATGCTTTTTGTAGTGGCTTACTTGGTTTGTACTCATGAAGTCTTTATCAAAGGAGGCTTGGCTATCTCCTCTTCTCCTTGGCACCTTGTGGATTTGGCTTGGCTTGGCTTGGAATAAATTTGACATCGTAAATCTAACTTCATGAAGCTTTGTAATCAATTGTACATTATAACATTGCATAAACATGTGTTAAAAATGATGTTCATGGCCTCTTTATTTATAGTTTTTTGAGGATGTCTACAATCAACCTAAACCATCCATCCTGAGTTTGATATGTGTGGTTAAGGATTAATTCAATTTGTCGAATTAAGTTTATAATTATCCTCATCATGAAATTAGAATAATGATAAATTAAAAGGTATGGAGGGCATCATGGAAGGCATTGATGAGGCATGGAGGACATGAATCCTGATATTTGTGGCATTTATGGCCTAGGGATGTCTTCAAAAGAAATGAGGTCACCTGATGATGCAGATGTTAAATATTCATTTCCAAAACAAAGTTTTAAAAAAGTTTCCATGAAATTCTTAATTATGCCTTGATTTTGGTTAATTATAACTTAAGCATGTTCAAGTCATTTGTGCACAAATTACTCAAATTGATTATAATGCCTTATTATTGGTCCAAAATTTGACTAGATTGGAATTGGAAGGCAATGTCAGATGTGGTGGATCTGTTATCCCATTTAGGATGTTACCAAATAAAAAAAGAACATGTATTATGCAATATATTTGATAGGAAATATCAATCCAAAACACCTAAGTGCAAAATTGGAATTTTGACTCAAAATGATATGATCAATGTTAGTTGGCCCATAAATTGCATTACCCCGTTTAGGGATACCTTGGCCAAAATCAACACTTGAATATGTCAACTTCACATCATTTAGTGTTTTTTAGTGTTTTAGTAAAAATTGTGCATTTTGGGTGGAAATTGGCTAAAATCCTAATTGGAGGTCATTGGTGGCCAAATTTAGGTGTATACAATTTTCCCCTATTTGGGAAGATGTTGCAAACTATAGGCAAAGAAATGTCTTCTCAAATAATGAGAGATGGCTTGTATGCCAAAAAGAAGATGATGGTTGAAGAACAAATCTCTAAATGGCTTTTGGGAAGCCTATGATGATGCCCCCTCGATGGAATGTCTATCACATTTGTTGATGGATGTTCCCTTAAAAATAAACAAGAAGAAAGGTGGAATTAATTTGTGGTTGAGATTAATCCAAATAATAAAATGCTTGTATGCATTGATGTAAAAAGGATGTTGATTTACCCAAAGGTGGTTATAATCAGGAATAAAGGTCAAAATAATGATTTGCCTATAGTTGGTTATAATCATTAAGTAGACCAAAATTGGCTAAAACTGATGGTGCCCCATTTACAGATACCCTGGCCAAAATCAACACTTTAATATGTCAAGTTCACATCATTTATCATGTTTTAGTGTTTTTAGGCTAAATTATGCATTTTGGGTGGAAATTGGCCAAAAGTCTGATTGGAGGTCATTGGTGGCTAGATTTAGGTGTCTACACATAGTTTTATCATTCATGCACATAGGAACATACCTTACATATCCAGACATACATGCACCTAAAAATTCAAGATAGTCTTGCATAAAGGACACTACTACCAAAATAATGACACTAGTGCCACATAGCACTATTGTCTAATTATGGTGCTACTATCTAGGAGGGATTTTGACACCTAGATCTTATTTGTGACACTTTGACTAGTATCTACCTCAATTTTTAGGCTTTAGATCATCTATCTCAATCATTTTCTGTACAAGTTCTTATTTAATTAATTTATTATTATTTTTAGAAAGGTCAAATTAGTCAATTATATAATAGATAATTATATTTATTTATGACATGATTATACCCTAATTTAATATACTCAAATCTTTAACAAATATATGATTTACATTCATTATGCCCTAAAAGGTTAAAACATTTGGTGAACAAGACTAAATTCAAATACTATTCAAACCCTAACCCTAGATGCTACTAGGGTTTATACCATTGTTTTTCCTATTTTCATTGGCTATGTTAATATTTTTAAATTTCATACATTCTATCTTAGTACCCATATTTCACTTTGTTTACTATATTTCATCTAAAAAATATATCTCTCTTACATTAAGAAGAAGTGTTAGGCTTAGCAACAATCTTATTGAGCATATTTAGATTCCTTATATTTGATTTTATACCATGGATAAGGGAAAAATTTTAACTCCTATCATTGATCCTTCATACCCTGATTATGTGGATTTCAATGATAATGTATCTAAAGATGGGAGATATAATAAAGATCAAGATGATACACAAGGTGGGAATCAAAACACTCTCCCCCACTTAATAATGAAAAATTAATTGTCAATGAAGATGATATTTTACAAAGGTTTAAATGTAGACTTAGGAAATAGCCCCATGATCATGCACATATTTTACAAGCCATAATGGAAGTAAAGAATAAATCATACAATGGTCAATATTATACTCCCCTATATAATAAAATTGTTACACCCTCATTGGGGTAAACTCAAATAGCACAACAACCAATTTTAACTCAAAAACCTTATGTGATAGTTACACCTATTATGGCTAGTTCCTCCATTACATATGTACAATCCCTTATGCATTAGGTTCATACTTTGTAAGTTAAAGTCTTACATCTTAAGTATGGATCCACTAGGATATCACATGCCTTGGATTCTCATGTTATTTTATGTACACCTTTGCCACATCACATAGCATCAACACCTTTGCCATCTATATTTGTGTCACCTAAGCTTGCATTGTATGATGGTAAGGGTGACCTAAAGCACCATATCCAAACTTTCCATGTAGCATGTTTCGAATATGTATCCGATGATTGGATCCTCACTAAGTTTTTTCCATGTAGTATAAAGGATCAGACCTTATAATGGTTTTATGATCTAACAAATCAGTCTAACGCTAAAATAAATCCATTGGAATATATGTTTTTAACACATTTATTAATAAACACTAGTGATAAGATTTGATATGATTAAGTTGCATAATTTAAGTGAAAATAAAATGATCTTATTGTCAAATAAATATTATGATATAATACTATATTTCCTAATTTGAATATCCCCATAGAAGATAAAAATATCTAGGAAAGATTAAAATAGAGTCTACTACCATCATTACATGAGGTTATCTTGTTTAAGAAGTTGTTAAACTTCACATACGTATGCCACATAGTAAAAGAAAGAGAACTCAAGCTTCTCTCCATGGGAAAAATAAAATATATAAAGTGATTAGAATAAAATTATAAGATTTATAATAAGCCTCCATATAATTTAAGCACCATTAAAAACAAGAGTGATCTAATGTCCATAGTTAACATAGATTAAGATCCATCTCCTTGCATAGTTTTATCAACTTCTCCATGCAAAATGTTTAACAAACTTCCATAATCACTAACACATGTTTTACATTAGCTCTTGAAATGACATGTCATATCTATCCATCCCATAAAATAGGTTGATATGACATGTCCTCTTTCAAATAAATATGATTCCATTACATTATATGAATATCACATAGCACTAGGCAATACAATAAATAAATGCATTATTTTGAAACATAAGATACAAGATTTGATAGAGGCTAACATTATTAGTGTGGGCACACCACAGAGGTACAAAAAGTTTATAAAATGGAACTTAAGGCATTGAAAATATCCTTAGATAAATTTATAAATCATATAAGAAAAGCGTCATTGGGCACTTCAGGTGTTTGCTCAAGGTATTAGGCACATCCACCACCAACATCATATCACACTACTATAGGAGAAGCACACCCACTACACAATATAATTGGTGTGTATCATACTAAACTTATATATATACCACTCATCACATTATCAACACAAGATATTCTTGATGATGATTTAGATTTATATGCACTTTTTATATGAGCCTACATAGATCATCATCCTATTTAGAGTGTTATGGTTGATAACAGGTCAAGTATTAACATGTGCACTATCACACATCTATAAAATTTGAGGTATTAATAGTAAAATATATATCCTATCGACACATCTATTAGTGTTTTTAGTGGCAATGCTAGAGCTCAACTAGGGAGATTATACTTCCACTATAGTAGGCCATGTATACAAGCCATCCCATCCACTATGCAAAGATGCCATATATATATATATATATATGAAAATAAAGTGATGATAGTTGAGGGTATTTCATATGAGTATCATCTACATATCCCATAGGTGGTTAAAACATAATTACCAGTTACAACATAGTTACCATTTACATTTTAGTTAATAGTTAAAACATAGCTATAGTTACAACTATGAACACAATTCCTTTCAATACACCACAAAGTTTAGTGGATCCACCAGTGCAAGTGAGGTATACTTGTATAATGTTTCCATGTATACATAATCTCCCACATAGATCATTATTAGAGAGACCCATGTGTCAGATATATGTGGTAGATTCTAAAGGGACTCCCTCTACTCACTTTCTTATGAGATTAGTCTTATTGAGTTCTTAAGGTTCTTAGTAGAGGGAACATATGATAGCTATACCATCTTATACCAAATGTGTCCCTAATAACCCTAAAATTCATAATACACAATACTTAGTTTCATGGATTCATATCACCACTTCACATACAATAGCAGATATAGATTCCTCAATATAATAGGTTATAGAACCAAAGTTACCTTTTCATATAATATGCATGATCACTATTCATTTATTTAACACATGAAACATTGATAGTGAGTCTCTCATGAGACTCATTAGTTAGTATTATTCCTCCCTTTTATATAGTCTCCTACTCTATTGATCTTTATATATAGTTTTATTTTAATGCTTTTGTATATAACTTATTTCCAAAAAATCAAAAATAATATAATATTTCAAAAACATTCAAATATTTACTCAAAAAATATAAAATTGTAGTTTATATGCATTTCCATATTTACACTTCTTATATTTTCTAGACACAACATATGCTAGATATCTTATTAGAGTCAGTTTTATCATACATATATGCTTAATTATTTCTTTTTGAGTGTTTATATATTGCCACATGACTTAGGTCCACTACACAAATCTATATTTTTTATTATGTACCCACTAAGGGCATATGCACCAATGCATGGGTTCTTCATTTGACACATTCACCCATTTGGGGGCACCCTATACATAGTTTTGATTACTAGGTTACATATTTTTATACCCTACATCACATCTTTAACATTGTTATATGTTGATATTGATCATGCTACACTTACTCATATTTTTTGCTAGCTACTACTACTTTAGACTCAGTATATATACATCTTATCTATTACACATATTTATATTACATGTTATTTTATAATTTCATTAATAGATTTCTTAGTTTAGTCTTGATCATAAATTTATACTTCTTTTATATTGTGGGAATTTGAATTTTCCATTACTCTATGGATCTATGCCTCTTCTTTTCATAGTATGTATTATTTGGACATTTTCCCATGTCATTGTGTATGTCTTCTTGATTATGTATGTGAGAATTTAAACATGTATTTATATGTGGATCTATGCCAACATGATGTGTGTTTGTGTATGTGGACATTCTAACATGTCCTTGTATGTATTTATTTCTCAAATATAATTCCATATGGTCATGTTACTTGTATTGTGGCACCTTGGCCTACTTTGTATACCTCATGTGTGTTGTATGTATGATTTATTATATGAATCATGGCCATGACACTTATCTCTTACTTGTTACACACTATAATTTTAGATGACATGATGTACTTCATGCATCTTCCCTTACTAATTTTGTATCGTGATAGACAACATGCCCCATCCCCCTAGGTAGATACTTAATTATTACTCAAATTTGTTGTTACATACATTGTTATATATATTTATGTATGTATTTACTATGAATGATATACATAACATATATCATAGATTACAAACTTAAACTTATATTATCTTACATTCTAATGTTATATATGCATAATATATTTTATTACTATGCATATATCATATATGATCTGACAAACACACATATTGCAAAGATTTTTATTTTGAGGACAACTCTTACATAGGTTTAACAAATCCCCTAAAATGAGGGAGAATTCATAAGGGTTTTTCATAAATATCAAGATTTCATAATGAAATCATAGTACATTTTCAACACACAAGCTTGGATTACATAAATTAAACTCAGGTAAACACAGTGGGAAAATAGTGGCATAGAGATCAGTATAGTTGCACAAAAATAAGAGTAAAAATACATTAGAACCCAAATTTGGAAACTAGAACCATATGGTTATACTATCAAAAATATGTAACTATTATCCAAAAGCTTTAGGTTTATAAAATTTTATATTTGCCAAAATATTACATCAGGTATAGTCTAGGTTTGCATAGGTTCAATTACAAATTTACCAGGTTTGCTCAGTTTATATTAGATTCATACCAGTTTGCTTAGATTGGGGGCATATGCATGACATTCCCATTCCCATTTATAATCTACATACTTAGATACAAATTATTAAAACTTAGCCTAGAATCCATATGCTCAGTGAATGAAACATTATTTCCATTTTCTTACTTGCATAGTGGTTGATTAGATGGAATTATAAATTACATGTAATTATATAAAGTATTTACATATAACATCATATTATAGGAGACAAAATAGTTTAATGCCTTACTCTATCTATAGTGGTTGGCATTCTTAAGTGGCCTATATCTAGATAATATACCCAAGTGGTTACAAAGCTAACATTTCTAGTTACATCATGCAGTTTCAATTTCAAATTTATCTACTACACATGGGTGGGTAATTGATGAATATTCTATATATCTTAATATATCTCATAAAAACTATCCATAAGTGTTTTCTCTTGGTTATATATTGCATTACATCTAATAGTTAAAGTCTCATCTAAGTAGGAAATAAGTGCAATTATCTTTTATTTGTATATAATACATTGTTAATTCTCCATCTTTTTATTTATTTATAATTTAGATTAAATAAGTACAATTTTGTATACATAGATACATCTTTATTATTGGAGTTTTTTGAGATGTTATCAACATTTTTGGCAATAGTTTTGAAGACTCAACATAGAACATAGTGAGCTACAAATATCCTTAGTCATGCTCTGAAGATATGAAGTTTTGAAAATGTTCCATCAAAGATCTAAAGATACACCAAGGAAGCTTTAAAGATTCTTTGAAGACCTATCTAGCTTTTCCCCAAATATGCCTAGTTGTGCTTTAAAGATGTCCAGTTTTATTCTATAGACCAATATATCAGATTGAAAGATATATATATATATATATATATATATATATATATATATATATATATATATATATCCCATATTTAGATATCTTTTTTTAGACATTAGTATTCATAGTCTAAAATGATCAAGATATAAATGTATTTCTATTTTGTAAATCTAGACATATTCTCTTCAGATCTATGTTAGTTATACTCAATTTATTATTAGTTTATTTAGTTTCAATGCCTCCCTATAAGCATGGGGTTTGATTCCTAGATCTTATATTTTGAATAAGCTGATTTGGCTATTTAGATCAGTAGATTTTATATCTAAGAATAGTTGTTGAGATATGCTTTAAGTACATATCTCCTTCTCATTCCATAATAATATGAAATAGAGAACATAATAGAGATAAAAAACATTCAAGTGTAATTTTATACAATTCATAGCATTTATATATGTTCCTTTTGATAATGAAGTATTAATAATGTTCAACATTCTATTCCATTACTGAGTAAAAGTTGATCCTATTCTGAGGAAGGAGTAAGAGCCCACTTCTCTCTAAAGATCAAGATAATTTGCACTTCTAATTTATAGTTTAAAAGTATATTTATTTTGATATATGTATATTTAATTTTAATACAAGTGTTTTTTCTCTTTTAAGACAATGTGTGATTTCCCTTTCAATACAAAGTGTGATTTCCATTTTAATGCAAGTGTGTTTTATTTTAGTACAAGCGTACTTTCATTAAATGAAATGTCTATTTAAATTCAATACAAGTGAGTTTCCTTTATGCTAAGTGTGTCTTTCAATTCTCATAAGAGTAAAGTTAATAGGAAAGTTTGTTATCTCATTCCCATATTTAGAATCTATTTGGAAGCAATATAGGTGACAATAGGCAATCAACATTCTCACATTATGATATAGAACATTGTCCTACCTATCTTGGAAATTCAAGTGAGGACACTATAGTGTCTTATGCTATATGTTTAAGTTATGGATGTTGATGGTGTGAACTAAAGAATCATTTTAACAAGGAATGTCATAGGGGGTATTCAATTAGCAAAACTTTCTAGATTTACTTTTTATGTAACATAGAATTAGAAGAATATTATTTGTTGTCCTTATGATTTAATCCTTGAAAATATAGTAAACAATATAAAACAATGAAATTTTAACTCAAATATCCATCATCTAATTTCATATAGCCTTGGACACTGGCCTTGGTATAAAAATGACACTAATCTATTGATTTGTTCAATAAAAGGTATAATGACAACCTATCATTTTTGGCACCATTACCAGGGACCTCTTAATCAATAAGTGTTAGTGAGATACTATATTATAGTTATACAAGTAAAATTTGAAAACATTAATATACCCAAAAAGACAAAAAAAATAAAGGAATCAGATTTATGAACTACCCAAGAGATTCTCAAGGATGGTTTATCTCTATATATTCCCAAATAAAATAAGAAGAAGAGAGGATTCTATCTTTACTGAAAAGATTAGGAAGTGAAAGAGAGGCAATTTAAATATATATAAAAACTTATTATTATTCCTCTCCTAAAAAAGGATCATCCTCACAAACAAATCCTACAAGAAGAATTCTATTTAGGTCATCTTCTCCTATAGGAAGAATTGATCCTAAGAATCCCTTTTTATGGAATAGCTAGATTTGATCCACAAGCTCTAAAATAAGATATAATCACTAATAAATATTATCTTCCTAAGTTAGATCATATGTTGATAACCCAAGAAGATAACTTGGATTGGATTGATAACCAAAGTTGGGAAGAAAATATGAGAGATGATCATGCACATGTGGAAACCCTTGATAGGCAACCTCAATAGGATAGAATGTTTTCTTATCCATTTAGATTAGGTCCTGATGATAGAACCTCTATGAAAAATATATTTCAATATATTTTACCTACCTTTAAAAATAAATCCTCAAAAGATATAGATCAGTTCCTCTTTGAATTTTAGGTTCTCTACCAAACATATGACTATCACTAACAATCAGAAGTTGAAGTTATTCCCATCTACATTTAAGGACACAACCATGAGATGGTTTATGGGCCTTGAAATTAATTATATAAGTACTTATAAATAAATTAAAAAAATCATTTCTTGATAAATATCAATATTATTGTAGAGTCAGAGAATGAAAAGAAGATTTTTTCAATATCAAACAAAATGAAGATGAAACCTTAGAATATTACTTTGATAGGTTTATATTTTCCCATAATGGATTGGTTACCAACTCATATAATATTTCATAAATAATATTAAATTCCTAGATGATGATGCGCATGATGCTTTGAACTTAATGGGAAAGGATGCAATTAACAAGTTAACCTTTAATCATATTTCAACATTATGTACTAACTTTTCTAGGACAAGACCTAGCATAAGGAAATCATGGTTAGGAAAATCACCTAAAATTAGCCAATCAATGAAAGAATTTTATAATTTAAAAATATATATTCTAATAAATTAACATCTACATTATATGGTATCAAATCAAAGGCTAATTCCACCAACACTAAATAGTTATCAATACATTATCCTAGATGTAGGATAAACGTGAGGTAAAATATTGTATTTTATATAAAATAGAGGTATGTGGTATTTATGACCTAGACCATGACACTAAGAACTATAGTCATCTTCCTACCATGAAAAACTAGGTAGAACAACTAGTACATAAATTTAAGGAAGTGAACTTTATCAAAAGATAAGGAAACTAGTACTCCCAACCTCAAAATCAATTTGGTCTAAGATTTATCCCCAATCCATGCATGACACCATGGGTTGGATGAGTCACACCACAAATTTTAGGAGCACCACTATAAACAAAACCATGGGATACTTAGGAATGGATGCCATAAATGTGGGGTATACCTCAAAACCCTTCACAACCATGGGTACAATAGCAAAACCAATAATCACATTAGATACAATAGTCACCACCTTAATGGTAAAATCAATTATGGTCTCATAATCAAATGGAGATGAGGTTTCCTCCACAATAGGATTTGATACCTTCACAAACTCAACCACCACCAATTGATTAACAGTTTAACCAACCATAGTTACCTTCCCAACTAGTGATAAATCCTAATAATAGGAAAAATACTCTTGTTTATGGATTTGACCAAGAAATTAGTGTTGCAAGTGGTTCAGCTAAGTGTAGTAATTTTTAGCTTAGGTCAATATAGGTAGTAAGAAATTCACCCATTACCATAACTAAAATTCCCAATGATGAAAACACTCTTGAGTCACCTATATTTCAAGAACCAAATGAAGACTATGTAGAAGCCACCACAATTCTGATTACACCAACCACAATTCAAGATCCCCATGTTGTTCCATTTTATAAGTTACTCATGGAAGAAAAAACTAGGTGGGATTTTGAATTAGTACAAGGATTAAGAGAGATGAAGATATAAATTCCATAGATAAGATACATTAAGGAAATTCTTGAGTTAAATCAAATAATTAAATGATTATACATCAAATCACTAGGTAGAAAGAAACAATATCCTAAAATAATTTATGTTATGGGAAAAATTGTTGATTATCTAGATGGAAACAAATGTTTTTCAAAATACAAAGGCCTTGGTAGTCCCATGATGACTATGGAAATTATGAACAAATCCATACCGAATGTTCTTATAGATTTGGGTGCTGCCATAAACATAATGCCTACCAAAATAATAGAATATTTATGCCTCACAAGGCTTTAGCCTACCACTAAAATCTTGTAAATGGTAGATCAATCTACTATTGTTCCTAAAGGAACCATAAAAAATGTTATAGTCACCATAGAATCCTAGGAATACCCTTTATATTTCATGATCCTTCAACCTAAAACCATGAAGGTAGGTTATCTAATTATTCTTTAAATACCTTGGTTAGCTACATTCATAACATGAATTGACTATAAATATGGTAATATGATAATTTCTAATGGAATTCATGACAAACATATCTCTCTTTATCCACCTGTTAGACCTTCAATGGATCTTTCTAAATAGATATGGGTGGATCAACCTAAAAAAAATAGAATAGTGTTTCTTCCTTAGACATGGTTACTATAAAATAATATGTTAAAGAATTTGATGAAAATATAATATAATAATTGGACCAAGAAAGCCTATCTCTGAAGTCTAATAGCTTAGATCTAAAATCTGATAGCCTAGACCTAAAGTTTGAAGCCTAGATTTGAAGACTAATAACGTAGCTTTGAAGACTAAAAGCTTAGTTGTGAAGATGAAAAATCATGAATGGGAAGAATTTAACTTCGCTAATGAGAACCAAGACAATTTCAAAATTTCCCTAAACATATTATCCATTCCACAAGATATCCAACAAGCCATAATTGACTAGACTCAAGAGGGGAAAAAATCATTTTTAAATGATTTTCATTGTCCACTAACCAATCTACTCTCCAATAGTGAAACCTTTTATAGGGATATAGCTACAGATGTGGGGTATGCCTCAAAACCCTTCACAACATTGGGTACAGTATCAAAACCAATAATCACATTAGATAAAATAGTCACCACCTCAATGGTCAAATCAATTATGGTCTCATAATCAAATGGAGATAATGTTTCCTCCATAATAGGATTTGATACCTTCACAACCTCAACCACCACAAATTGATTAGTAGTTTAACCAACCATAGTTACCTTCCCAACTAGTGGTAAATCCTAAGAATAGGAAAAATACTCTTGTTTATGGATCTAACCAATAAATTAGTGTTCCAAGTGGTTCAGCTAAGTGTAATAATTTTTATCTTAGGTCAAGATAGGTAGTAAGAAATTCACACATTACCATAACTAAAATTCCCAATGATGAAAAAACTCTTGAGTCACCTATATTTAAAGAACTAAATGAAGACTATGTATAATCCACCATAATTCTAATTACACTAACCACAATTCAAGATCCCCATGTTATTCCAATTTATAAGAGACTTAAGGAAGAAAAAACTAGGTAGGATTCTAAATTAGTACAAGGATTAAGAGAGATGAAGATATAAATTCCATAATTAAGATACATTAAGGAAATTCTTGAGTTAAATCAAATAATTAAATGATTATACATCAAATCACTAGGTAGAAAGAAACAATATCTTAAAATAATTTATGTAATGGGAAAAATTGGTGATTATCTAGATAGAAACAAATGTTTTTCAAAACACAAAGACCCTGGTAGTCCAATTATGACTATGACAATTAGGAACAAATCCATACCAAATGTTATTATAGATTTGGGTGCTACCATAAACATAATGGATGTCAAAATAATAGAATATTTATGCCTCACAAGGCTTTATCCTACCACTACAATCTTGTAAATGGTAGATCAATCTACTATTGTGCCTAAAGGAACCATATAAAATGTTATAGTCACCATAGAATCCTAGGAATACCCTTTATATTTCATGATCCTTCAACCTAAAACCGTGAAGGTAGGGTATCTAATTAGTCTTGAAAGACCTTGGTTAACTATAGTCATAGCATGAATTAACTATAGATCTGGTAATAAGATAATTTATAATGGAATTCAAGTCAAACATATCTCTCTTTATCCACCTGCTAGACCTTCAATGGATCTTTCTAAACAAATATGGGTGGATCAACCTAAAAAAATTAGAATAGTGTTTCTTCCTTAGACATGGTTACTATAAAATAATATGTCTAAGAATTTGAGGAAAATATAATATAATAATTGGACCAAGACAACCTAGCTTTGAAGTCTAATAGCTTAGATCTAAGGTCTGATAGCCTAGTCCTAATGTTTGAAAGCCTAGCTTTGAAGACTAATAACTTAGCTCTGAAGACTAAAAGCTTAGCTGTAAAGATAAAAAATCATGAATGGTAAGAATTTAACTTTGCTAATGATAACCAAGACAATTTCAAAAGCTCTCCAAACATATTATCTAGTCCACAAGATATCCAACAAGCCATAGTTGATTGGACTCATGAGGGGAAAAATTCATTTTTAAATGATTTTCATTGTCCACTAACCAATCTACTTTCTAATAGTGAAACCTTTTATAAGGATATAGCTACATTTAACATTATACTATCACATATATGTCTATTATATGATATTATGAGTAAATACAAGTAGGTAAATTCCATCATTCTAGGTACTAAACAAATTGCAATCCATCTTGAAAAACTATTGAATATCTTTAACTAACCAAAAAGAAATTAAAGTGTTTGATGTATTGGTATGACACATAAAATCCTTTGCCTGGGATTACAATAATATGAAAGGAATACATCCTAATGTTTGTACCCATCACATCTACACCAAAGATATTAGATTAGTTAGACAACCATAACAAAGAATTAACCCATCCTTGAAAGAAATTATACAAATAGATATAGAAAAACTATTGGAAGTTGGTTTCATTTACTACATATCTGATAGTTAATGCATTTTTTGTTTATTCATTTTACCTAGTAAGAATGTAAAATGGAGAGTCTGCATAGATTACATAGAAATAAAGAAAGTCACTATGAGATATTACTTTCCTTTGCCTTTTATTGATCATGTTTTGGATAACTTGGTAGGAAAGGAGTGATTTTCTTTCTTAGATTGGTTCAGTGGATATAATAAAATTAGATTAGCCCTTAAATATCAATATAAACAACATTTACCTTCCCCTAAGGAATATTTTCTTATACAATCCTTCCTTTTGTATTGTGCAATATACCTACTACCTTTCAAAGAGTAGTGTTAGCCATATTCCTTGATCTTATAAATGACTCTGTGGAAGTATACATGGATGAATTCACTACCCATGACAATGCATTTGATGAAGCCTTGATCAATTTAGATAAAGTGCTCACCATATGTGAAAAGCACCAAGTATCTTTGAGTCATGAGAAGTGTATAATAATGGTTGATGAAGGGATAGTATTATGACATCATATCTCTTCTTAAGGAATAAAAGTGGATCCCGTAAATATTGAGGTTATTTTTAGTCTCCCCATTCCTAAAACATAAATATATGTCAAAACATTTATTGATCATGTAGGATATTATAGAATATTTATTGAAGACTTCAGTAAAATAATTGCACCTATGTTTTCCTTGCTAATAAAATATAGTGAATTTGTATGGAATGATAAGTGTTAAGAAGCTTTTGAAACATTAAAAAACAAACACATGACTGATCTAGTAGTTAAAGGACCTAATTGGTAAAAAAAATCATATTTATACTAGCATTTATAGTAATGCACTTAGGGAAGTTATAGAGGAAAGAGATGAAGAAGGAAATATGTATGCCATTTATTATATCAGTAAGAATCTTGATCCCATAGAGAAAAAATATAGTACCATATAAAAATAATTTATTGTTTTTGTTAATGTGATAAACAAGTTTAAGCATTACATTACTAGTTATTAGGTATTTATCTATATAGATCATTCAACTATTAAGTAATTAATGAATAAACTAGTAGGAGTTGGGAGAATTATTAAATGGCTACTACTATTGCAATAATTTTACCTTACCATTATAGACAAACCTATAAAGTATAATTTTGTTGCTATCTTTTTTTCTAGATTGATCACTAAAGGTAAAGATGAACCTATGAAGGATTCTTTTCTAGATAAATAACTATTTTATATATATACATGGTAAATTACTTGGCAACAGGGAATTTTCTTCATTTCTTTACTTCTAATAAAATAAAACATTTGATTAGAGATAGTTCTCATTTCAAATTGTTTAAATGCATGTTATTTAAAATTGGACTTGATCATGTACTTCATAGGTGTGTTAGAGAATATGAAGTATTTGACATCATAAAACATGCCATAGTGAACTAGGAGGAGCACATTATTCAATAAAAAGGACCATTCATAATAATATTGGTGCAAGTTATTATTGGCCATCTCTTTATAAGACTTTAAAAAGGTCTGTATGGAAGTGTGATCCTTGTAAAAGGATATATAAGCCTAATCTATTCTCATAAATGCCTCTTCATCCTCAAATAGTTTTAGAACCATTTGAAAAATGGTGTTGGATTTTGATGGACCAATTAACCCACCATACCAATGAAAAGAGTATTTATTAGTATGTACTAATTATGTTACTAAGTTGTATGAAGTGCAAGAACTCACTTTTTTTGGGAATAAATAGTTGTGATTTTCTATATCATAGAATCATGTTGAGATTTGAAGCTCCTAGATCTATTATTTTTTATTAAAGTGCCCAATTTATGTATAACATGATAAATGATTTCATATAATTATACCAAATAAATCATCAAAAATCCTCACCATATCATCCCCAAGTTAATAGATAAGTGGAGGTCACTAACTTAGAGATTGAAAATAATCTAGACAAAATATCGAATAGTGGTAGGAAAGATTGGGCATATAGAGTACCTAAAGTTTTTTGGGCATATAATACAACATGGAAGTCTACCACAAGATTCTTTCCATATGAACTTATGTTTGGAAAGAAAATTTTGTTGCAAATAGAATTTGAACTGTGGACATTGAATATAATAATTGATATGGGAATTGATCTTGATGAATCACAAAAGTTAAGAATCATGCAACTGAATGGACTAGATAAACTAAAAATGGATGCACTCACTCAAACCAACAAGGTTCAAAAGTAATGAGAATAGTTGCATGATAATCATATCAAAGAGAAATAGTTTCAAGAAGGTGATTGGGCACTTTTATTTGATTATAAATTCCAACATTTCAAAGGTGAGCTTAGAACAGGATGGTTGGGGCTATACCTAATCAAAACTATTCATAGCAATGGCTCTATCCATCTTCAACCAATTGATGGTGACCAAATAAATATGTTGGTCAATGGTCATAAACATAAAGTATATAGAAGACCTCTTAGTAGGAAATAATTTATTGAACATAATCAAGACTAATTTCACCTTATGGAAGAATCAATTTCTTCCAATAAGGCCAAATTATCTTTCTAGCAGACATCTAATAAGGGATAGTGCTAAAAAATAGAAAATAGAAGTTCTCCTCCCTTAAAACATAAAAAATATAAAAATTAAAAATTATTAAAAAAATAAAAAATAAAAAATAAAAAACTATTGAAAAGTGAAAACTAAAAATGACACTTTTCACAAGAATCTTTTGCAATAAACATGAACTATTATCTTTTTAGCTAATTTATCATCTAACAAATGTGTATCCTTGTAGGACGCGTGGCTACTTAAGGAGATAGGCATGGATCATTATAAAAGAGTTACAATTTTCCTTCCTTTTCAATAGGTTATATATTTTCTATTTTATTCTTTACATGTATGACCATTAGGTGGACAACACTTCTAAATATGGATAAGTTCCTTTGATGCCACATGGATGTGATTGAGGTTGGTACTATTTTTGAATTTCAATATTTTATGTGGGATTATTCCAAAGACATTTTCAAAATGATAATTACTAATATGGAAATCATTGTAAATATCATTTTAACTGATGCCAAATATGATCTCTCATGCCATGTCATTGATCTTGACCCCAAAAAGTATCACCTCGTTAAAAATTTGCATGCTTCAATGTGCTTAGCCATCATTTATTCTATAATTTTTTGATACCCCTTAATTTTTATTCGTTTCCATATCATATCCCAATTTCCTTTCCCTACTCAATACTCTTTGCAATTTCAAGCTCAGGTTTTCATCATGCAACTAAGTTTTTGAGAATATTATGAATAATTACGAAGATGGGGTGGGGGGGTAAAAATAAAAGTTAAACAGAGTCAGTAGAGCCTCTGTTACAAGATGAATCTACTAGGGTTATTTTTGAAACATCATGATGGCTTAAAATTTTGATGTTTAGGGTTTTTAGGAGAACATCATTCAAGAGTTTTTAGAAAAAAATTGTGAAGAGCATTCTGTAGTCCAAGGTGAGAATATTCCTATTGATTCCTTTCTTATCAATGACCCTGTAAGGATTATTTAAGAAGGGATGGTTATTACTAACAAATTGAGTTTTCTTGATCTAATTCAAATGTTAATTGATGACGATGAACCCCATCTCAAGTTGGCCAAAAATACACAAGGAATAACTAGATGAATCATTCCTAATAGTTTTCCACTTTCATGGCATAATGTTGCATATTGGGTCATGAAATACCTCACTTTTGATGGATAGTTCACTATGTTTAATGGTAACACTATGCAGCTTCTGATTCATTTGAGGAAAGGAGCCAATGGACCTAGATTTCAAATAAACCTACCATATTTTTTTTATCATGCTATAATTAATGTAGCTCAAAAATTTAAAAGGGGGATTGGGTTAATTAAAAATCATGTTTTAATTCATGTTATCTATTGACACCATTTCCTGAAGAAACATAAGGGTGAGAAAACTTAGTCTTGATTTATATGAAAATCAATCCAAATTCTTAGTAAGAAATCACAATGTTTTATTTCTCCTCCCATGATAGTAAGAATAGAGGAAGGTCCTTCATTGGCACATTTGGCTCCAAAGATGTTGTGATGGAGATCAAAAAGGAAAATGAGGGTTTCATAACAAAAACCTACTCCATCTATCAAAACATGATGAAGTCATCAGTTGATTCTCTAGGAGGAAGAATAAAGTGAATTACAAATAACTAGAATTCTAGGAAGTTTAAGTTCTCTTAGAGAAGTTATAGATATTAAACAAATAGTTAAAGAAACATAAACCAATACACAAGAGATTGTAGTTAAATAAGAAGAAAGACACTTACCTTCCATAGTTTACAAGGGTAAATCTCCACTCATAGAATAAGCTTTGTCTTCTCCTCATTGTGTTCATAAATATAAAGAGTTTCAGCATGTTATGACCCTAAGAAAACATGAAAAAACTATTCAACAACAATAAGAAGAGATGGATTTTCTCAAACTAATATTGAAAGGTAAGGACCAAACCATTTCTAGTTTGGAAAGAAGATATCAAGATTTTATTTTTCAAGTTATAGCATAATAAGTGATTATAATAGTAGTTAATAGTGAAAAAACTATAATTGATAATCAATTGTTCTCACAATATCATGAACTCAACACTTTACAAAATTCCCTTGTAAATAAGGATACATAAATGTATAATCTATATGATTCTATTGCTAGTAAGGTTTTTTAGATTGATAATATTCAAAACTTAATTTTTGGTAAATATGCATTGCTTGGTAAATAAAACACTCCCATACAGGAGATGACATCTTACAATGCTAAGTTGCAGGCTTCCATCCAAGCTATGCAAAGTGAAATAAGGGAGATAGTTAAATAGATTGAAGCATCCATAAGTGTTATTCCATATTTTCCTTTACCCCTTCATGATATGATTTAAATTTGGAAAATAGTTTAGGATAATATTTAGAAGTTGAAATCAAAGAATACCATAATTAAAGTAGAGTCTCAACATCAGTTGTAGTAGGCTCAGACTTATAACTAGACTATTTGTGAGATTGATAATAAACTATTATCTTACATAAAACCTTCTTCATTGTATGTTTTAATTATTGATGAATAATTTTATAAGTGGTAAATTCAATTTATTTTTCTTAGTTTTCCCCATGTTATTGAAGATGAACACATATTCATGGATGTCTTTCTTAAAAGTACTATAAAAAGATAGTATCAAATTTGTGAGTTTTATCTTTGTATCATGTTATTACTACACCATTATAGATTTTTGTTTAATTTTTCTGTAGGATAAATAAATTTACATGATTTCCTTTCCACCATGAAAAATAAAATGGCTTTGGAGAAAGTACATAATCAACTCCTAGAACTACAAAATACTATAAGCTTATGTATGAGACCCCAGTTATAGAAGCTTGCAAAAAAATTTGCTACCTTCTAGCCTTTATATCATATGGATATGAAAAACATGTGTCATGAGTTATTAATAGTAAATGTAGAAGATTTATGAACTTTTATCAGCCAACATTCCTCCAGCTCTATCAATGCAAGTATGGCTAGATGAGAGACTTTGCCTATTGCCTTAAAATTTAGGTAAGTCATGAGTCCCACTACCATTAGTTATAGTCTCTAGAGAGATATGGCACTTGATCAGATGATGACTTAGATCCTAGAGAAATGAGGGTCATATGTTTGGATTGGCATGAGATTTAGGTCACCTATTCTTCTATATCCCATGTCTCCTTGGTAGAATAAGTACACTTAGGTAGAAGTAGAATTTCAAGCATGGTTATATACTATGGTAAGACATTTAGGGTTTCTACCTAGGAATCATTGTGATTGGGGACATCACTTTCAAATTTATGATCTCAATTAGTGGTAGGAATATAAACTCCTAGATTGAATAACAGTTCTCCCACTAGTTTTTAAGAGAACTTTTAAAAGGTAAAGTGTGGGGTTAAAATGATGAAAATTCTATATATCTCATTATATTTCATACAAATTTTACATAAGTGTTTCCTCTTGGTTATATATTTCATTACATTTAATAGTTAAGGTCTCATCTAAGTAGGAAATAAGTACAATTGTCTTGTGTTCATATGTGATACATTATTGATTCTCTATCTTGTTATTTGTGTTTAAATTAGATGAAATGAATACATTTTTGCATAAAAAGATAAATCTCTATGATAGGATTATATTTATATGTTATCAATAGTTTTGGCAACACCTTCTTGGCAATAATTTTGAAGACTCAACATAAAATGCAATGAGCTACAAAGATCCTTAGTTGAGCTATGAAGATCTACAACTCTAAAGATGTTTTATGAAAGATTTGAAGATCCAACCAAGCAGATCTAAAGATATACCTATGTATCTCTAAATATCCACCTAGGTAGCTTGGAAGATACTTTGAAGACCTATCTAGTCAGGCTCTAAAGATGCCTAGCTACACTTTGAATATGTCTAGTTGTACTTTACAGATCAACATAGCAACTCCAAAGATATATATTATACATATATAGATTTTCCCTCTTTATATATATTATTTTAGACATTACTATTCATAGTAATAGTCTAAAAATGATCTATATATAAATGTATTTCTATTTTATAAATATAGACATAATCTCTTTAGATTTATGTTAGTTAAACTTAGTCTATTATTAGTTTAATAAATTCCAATGCCTCCCTATAAGTCTAGGATCTAATTCCTAGATATTTTATTTTGAATAAATGGATTTGGCTACTTAGATCACCAGATATTGTATCTAAGAATACTCATTGAGATGTGATTTAAGTATATGTCTCCTTCTTATTCTATAAAAATAGAAAATAGAGAATAAAATAGAGAGAAGAAACATTCAAGTGTAGTTTCATAGAATTCATATCATTTATGTATGTTCATTTTAATAATGAATTATTAATAAAGTTTAGCATTCTATTCCATTACTGATTAAAATCTTATCTTGTTTTGAGGAAGGAGCAAGGGTCCACTTCTCTCTGAAGATCAGGATAATTGATATTTCTAGTTTACAGTTTAAAATTATATTTCTTTTGATATAGGTATATTTAATTTTACTAAAAGTGTGATTTTTATTTAAATTCAAAGCATTATTTCCCTTTCAATACAAAGTGTGATTTCCCTTTTAACACAAATGTGTTTTAATTTAAAGCAAGTGTCCTTTCATTATATATAAAGTTTGTTTCATTTCAATGTAAGTTAATTTCCTTTATACAAAGTATGTCTTTCAATTCTCATAAGAGTAAAGTTAATATAAAAGTTTTTTATCTCATCCCCATATTTAGAATCCATCATGAAGTGATCTAGGTGATAATAGGCAATCAACATTCTCACAATCTAAAATACAAAATTGTCTTATCTAGCCAAGCAAGTCAAGTGAGGACACTATAGTGTAGTATTATAGATGTTTAAGTTTTAGATGTTGATGGTGTAAATTGAAGAATCCTTTTAATAAGGAGTGGCATAGGGGATATTTAGTTAGAAAAGCTTTTTATATTTAATTTTTTTGTAGAATATATTTAGAATATTATTTCCTATCCTTAGGATTCAAACATTGACAATAGAGTAAACCCCTCAAAACAACTAACTATAAATATCCAACATCTCATTGCATATAGACTTAGATATTATCCCTAGTAAAAAAATGAAACCAATCCTTTGATTGGTTAAATGAAAGGTATAATGACAACCTATCAGCAATGATGGAGACATAGTCTACTTGAGTCTTGAGACACCTTCATGAGAGTGTTGGACACACCATAAATCCAATCCAATTAATTCATAGGTCATGATCCATAAAGTAAGGGTGGGAAATGATGGATTCAAAGATATATTGAGTTCTTGAGCCATCCACACATGATGATTGAGAAAACCACTAGCTTGATCTAAGATATTCAATGATTGATCATTATATAGATGCACACACATAGGTTGTGACTAAGCTTATGCATTAGTTTATATACCCAATGAGGTGTATTCATTCCTTTTCTCTCTCTTGTCCCTTTACATATTTTTTTCTTATTTACTCAATTTTATATTTTCTTTTGATATCTTATAAGGATTGAGTTATGCAAATTTCACGTAATAGACATGTAATGAAACATGATTACATAACCGAACCCAGATTCATAGATTTTACCTCTTTGATAGGTCCATGTATGCCTCTTTTACCTTTAACCTAGTCATTTCATGTTACTATATTTATAGAATATGTGGGGGATGTAATCCCCTAAAAATGACACTTGAGTGATAAGAGTGCTACTATTAAGGTGTTATAGATTATGTCCCTAAGGTGGACAAGAGTGTCCATGATTTAATATGTATGCATGGTTCTCAATAACAAAGTGTGCCTTAGTGATCATGCATGGACCCTGCTATATTTTCTTGGTTTGGAAAGGTGATGAATGTTATATTTGTGTTCACCATGATTGAGTGGTCATACGAGGGTTTAATAGTGCTTTGGGTACTTGTGGAAGTTGAATAAATTCATTGGAATAGTCTTATGAAGGACTAGGTTATTCTAGCCATCTTGGTAGATCTTCTTAAGTAATTAGATTGATGGCATAAACATTCACACATGTGAAGGTTTCAAAATAAATTCATCACATGAGTTTGTTTATATTTATTTCTAGATCATGTATTTCAAATTTCATGTTTGGACATGTTGTCTAGAAAAAGCTATGGTAGTACAAAGTTGGTCTAATAGGCAGATTTCAATAGTTTCCATACTTTGTCAAATTTTCATTAAACAGTGATTGTTGGAATTCAAATATTTGAATTTACAAAGGAAAAATAGTCCTCATTATTTTACCTAAAAATATTTATGATGAATTAATTGGATGGTAGTATAAAAATAAAAGTGGTATATAACTTCAAATGAAATATAAGAAAAACTATTTGGAGGTTTGACTAGTTGTACTTTTGTATTTATTGTGGTCTAAAGTTGACTCAAGGTTTTAATTTACTCTACAAGTGACCTAAGAAGTATGTTTGAGTTTTTTTATATTTTTTAGTGTAGGCATCCAATTATTAACACCATTTCTATTTAAATTTTCAAACTTACTCAAATTGCACTCAAATACCCAATTTAGGTCAAAATCACTAAAATGCGTAAAATGGTTTGAACTTATCATTTACAAGTGATAATTTAGGCCAAAGTATCCATAGATGGGTCAATTAATTTTATGTGATACCTAACATTGATAAATTAATTTTGAGTTAAAATGATGATTTCACCTTTTTGCACTCTAGATCACTCTTTTTTCTAAATTAATTAGTACACATCAGATACCTTTGTTATTATATGTTGACAACATCCTAAATGGAAATATGGTTAAAATTCATCTAAAATATCCTTCTAATTATTTCCAAGTCAAATTACAACCCAATAAAATGACTTTCTAACCATTTTGATTAATTGAAGGGCAATTTCTAAAAAATTACACAAATATTGATTAATCTTATTTAAGGTTAATTAATTTAAATCAATACCTTAAGTGGATTTTACATGGAGGTTATTGATTATTTATTTATTGTAAATAGACTCTTAATATTTTCATCACCTAAATGACAAAATCTATGGGGTGGCATCCAAAATCCATAATTACAATAGATATCATGATTATGGCCTCCCATGCCTCTTTAATGCCTCCCATGCATCATTGATGCCCCTTATTTGCAAATAATGATGAGGATATTTATGGATTTAATAAAAATATTATATTAATCCATAGCCACACATATCAATATTGAGATGGATGGTCATGGTTGATCTTGACAAATCTCAAAAATTTATAAATAGAAGGCCTCACACTACTTTTTTTAAGCTAAAATTGTGTAAACTTATAATGCTAAAATATCTCTACAATTAATTTGTGTTTTTATTAATGTGTTATTTGCATTTGTATTAGCTTCATTTATAGGCAGAATAGATAGGTTATATCATGAACTTAGGTTTTGTATAGAGTTATTGAGACAATGGAGGAGTAAAAAAGCCATTGTAGACAAAGACTATAGTTCTAGATAAAGCGGAGAACATGCTTAGAGACACCTTTAAGTAATGGAGTCATTTAAGAAGGTAATGGTTGATTAATTTCTTTCATTTGTATTTTTTTATCATTATAAATCCCTACATGAATAGATTGGCTTTTTTTGTAAATTTTTTGATGTATTTTCATTCAATTATTTGACTAATTCTTGAATATGGTTTTAATTCATCTAACATCACCTTACAATTCTTCTTGAGTCAAATTATGATATACTAATATGACATTCTGACCATTTTGATTAATTAAGGACCAATTTCCATAGAATTTCACATATATTAATAAATATTATTTAAGGTTAATTAATTCAAATCAAGAGCTTAAGTGGATTTTACATCGAGATTATTGATTTTTTATATTGAAAATATACTCTCGATATCTACATCACCTAAATGACATCATCTATGGGGTGGAATCCCAAATCCATAATTATAATAAATATCATTATTATGGCCTCCTATGCCTCTTTAATGCCTCCCATGCCTCATTAATGTCCTTTCTTCCCAAATCATGATTATGATGTTAATGGATATAATTACAAATACTATATTAGTCCATCTCCACACATCTCAATCTTGATATGGATGATCATGGTTGATCCTGACCAATCTCAAAAATCTATAAATATAAGGCCTCACACTACCATTTTTAAGCTTAAATTGTGTAAACTTATAATTCTAAAATACCTCCATAATTCCTTTGTGTTTTGATTATTGTGTTATTTTCATTTAAATTAAATTTATTTTATAGGTAATTATATAGTTATTATCATGAGCCTAGGTTTTACAGATTTTTTTTAAGACATTGGAGGAGTTTTGACACCATTGTTGACAAAGACAATAATGATTAATCAAGGGGAGAACATGTTTGGAGCCGCTCTTGGATGGTGGAATCACATGGGAAGGTAAAGGTATATTGATTTATTTCATTTGTTTCTTAATATCATTTGAAAACCCCATATGAATAGATTGGGTTTTTTGTTAAGTTATTTATGTAGTTTTATTGATTTATTTGACTAATTCTTGACTAACAACCATCATAATCCACTCTACATTTTGGCATACTCAGTGGAATAAAATTGTGCACCCCGCATATTTGAATAAAAATGGTTGTTAAAATATATATTATTTTTAATCCATTTACTTTTTTTTTTTGAATTTTTGATAGATTGTTCTTATTGGTTTCATTGTAATCCTATAAAAAAATCATTAAGGTATGATTTTTAGTTCAGAAGATATGATTTTTTTAATGACTATCACTTTTTATTTTCTATTTTTTTGCTAAAAATTGATAGTATGGAGTTATTGACTTCTTTTTATTGAATTTTTGGATCTTATTTTTTATATATAGATGTAAATTATAGTTATTGACAACTTTTAAATTTTTTGTGACAAGCTGATATATATTTTAAAAGTTATGATTAAAATACTTACATATTTTTATGTTTTATGTGTTCAGTTTTATTTGTCTTAACCTTCTAACTTGTTTTTTGCATGTTTCATAGGTTTATTATTATTATTTTTTGAGATTTTTTGATTTTTTTATTGAGATTTTTTTAACCATTTCCTAACCTAAAAGTTTTATCTTTTGTGATTTTTCCTTCGAGTAAACAGGTCATCCAAACCCAAGAGCATACTTTTCAAGTTTTCTTGTTTCATTTAAAGAAATGCTTCAAATCAAAACTACATGCTAACCATTTTATTGTATGACCTACTTGTAAAGTGATCCATCTATTCTTAATTAAGTCTTTTTAATCTCTTTTTAGATGCTTAAAAATAACTAATAACATTTCCATTTAGTGCTTAAGGAAAAAATACTTATTTATATTAAATGTTTTTTTAGTTGTTCTTCAAAGGATTTTGCAACTTATTGCCAAGGGGCCAATGAACACCACCAAAAATTTTAATTTAGTGCTTTAAAACTGAACTCACCTCAAAGTTTTGTTTTAAGTAATTTATTTATAATTGTTTACTTAGTTTAAATTTGTTTGAGAAAAAAAGAATTTGTACATGTATGCTCTCCCCCTGTCCCCTATAGGGAATTTGTGGAATAAAAAGCACCATTTTCATTGAAAATTGCCTTAGTCTAAAGGCATGAAAGAGATATTTTTAAGGCTCTCCCTAAGACCCATATGGCTTGAGTGATCTAGAAACAACCTTAAAGATCTTTTACTTATTTTTTATTTTCATTACATCTTGGCTTGTAAGGAGGATTTCATCATCTCCCATAGGTTATTTAGGGAAGATTTTACCCAAGGTTTCATCTCCTATAATCATCTTCAACACCTGTCCATGGGGGGTATATAAATTTGGATCACCCGACTAGAATGGTGGTTTGAGTGTTTAAACCATCTTTATCACTGGCAACTAAGCCCAATACATTTGATCATGTTGGACATCACACTATATTGAGAAAGAGATGGATGTAGTAGTTGTAAAAAGGGAAAGACATTTTTACATGTCATATGCCATGAACCCAATTTATGTATTATTTCTATTGCATTTTGATGTGAAAGTCTTATGTATCTAATCCATCTATAAATGTTAAAAACCTTTCTAGTTTTGTTAACACCACTATACCACACCTTATCAGTTTAGGGCTTAAGATGATTAATTAGTTGATTTGTCTTTATCTTAGATTATTTGGTCTAGTTTTGGATCAGAACTTTCTTATTAACTAAATGTCATAACATAACACATTATCCACCAATTTCTTGAACAAAGAAACATTGCATTGTCCAAGTAAAAATCATCTTTTTCCTTGTTCAAATTGCCATATAAAATATTGTGTCATATCATCCATTTTGGTGTAGTTATGATGCCCATTTTAGTCTAGACCATTTGCCAAATTTTCTCAAGTTCCTCATTGATAATTTAAATTTGAAATTGTAATTTTCTAAGTTTTAAAGGTTGATGTGTTTAATTGGGTTTGCTATTTGTACTTGAATTGTTTTAACTTGGGTTCAATTTCTCATTTGAATTGAGGGTCATTTATAGACTAATCATCACATTATCATGTTTGGTGGACTCAATTCATCTTTCATATCACTCAGACTTTGAGTCCTAGAACATATTTTATACTACCATTCCTACTAACATGTGGTGAAATTATGCCTCCCATTTTGTTTTAGCTTTATACTTAGGAATTCTTGCATATTTCAACATCATGATTATTTTGTTCACACTATTTCCTTTGTGATTTGAAGGGCTTTCTTCTAGTTTTCTAGTAGCAACTCATTAAATTTGAACTAGTTTTTATGATATCAACATATCTCAAAAGTCAATGTTTTAGTGTACTGGTGACACTATAGATTTTTGAGTTATCATACCCTCTTCCAATTTATATGATTTCAACCCTACCCAAGGTTGAGTAATTGCATGAACACATTCTTATAATTATGTTTGGTTCCAAACCACCCTCCTTTTATAATCTCTTTGGTACCTTAGTCACTTGTTTAGAAGAAAAATCAGGTATCATATATTTTTGACACATTTGGAAAACATTGATCCAAATTTAGTCAAATGTATAAGGCAAAAATTTCTAGACATGACTCAAAGGTTCACTCATAGTGGGGTCCCTTATAATACTAGCTATAAGGATGAACACTTTTATGATGGATAAGATAATAATGTTGTCTTTGAGGATATTCCTACAACTATATGATCTAAAGGGGATTGTACTAAATATCAAGACAAATAAGATGAAGAACTCTTTAGATTGATAGAATCTAGTGTTAGACTACCCTCAGATTTTCATATAGAGAAATTTCACACCGTAGCTAGAGAAGGAGAATAATAACAATAATAAAAAGAGAAAGCTTTTTCTCAAACAAACATACCTTCTTCCTCTAATAAAGGTAAATAAATACTTACAAAGTCAAAACCAACTGATCAAAATCTTGTTAACAAGATTAAAAAAATAAGTCAATAGTATTTATGCATCTTATCATGGACTTAGCAGACTCTCTAGTTACTACTTCAATCCACAATGATACTTTCAAGGAATAAGGAAATGTGATTGAACCTAAAATACAAACATTGGTTGATAACACAACAATAATTAATCAAGGTGTCTCAAATGAACAAAATAAGACACAATAGGTAGCGAAAAATAGTCCACTAATCATGGAACACACATTCTTTAACCATCAAGAACCTTTGCTTACTTTACAAACACAAAGACATAAACTTTCAATTTGAATTTAGGAAATCCCTCAAGATAATTTGGCTAGTTCATCTCAACCAATGCAAAAATTGGTAAATACACCAAGGACTCCCCAAAATCAACAAAGTAAATATAGTTCAAAGAAACAAATTCCAAGGAATCAATGACCTATTTACTTGACTCTAGGATCAAATCAAAACCATGTTAAAGAATGTAGGGTGTATATCCCTCAAAAATCCATGCAACAATAGGGGCACATTCCAACCTAATAACAACAACAAAAGGGGCATATTCCACCCTAATAAAACTATGTTCCACCTATGAATACACCAAATATGCAAGAGTGGAAGTCCATGAAGGAGATTGTGTCATGTTTGGAGACTTGGAAAATGATCAAAAAGTACAAATTTGATGGGATATGTCTATATCTATTTGATTTAATCATTCTCCAAGTCCCCTTTCCACATCATTTTGATGCATCCAAATTTTATAAATACAAAGGAAAGGGTGACCCTCATGAACACATCCACGTATTTTTCATATTATGCCAAGAGATTGATTATAGTAGCATGTTCTTACTTCAATTATTTTTGTGAAGTTTATCAGGATAAGCTTTAGATTAGATACTTAAGTTACCCAAGGTATCAATTATATATTAGAATGACTTATCTAAAAAGTTCATCAACAATTTCTCATACAACATAAAGCATGAATTAACGGTTGTTGATTTATGCAAGCCAAATAATGAGATGGATAATGTTTCATCACATGTTTATAAATATGAGCATTAGTAGGTCAGTTTCAACATAATTTTCCAAAAAAATAGTTGGAAGATATATTTTCATAGAACTTACATCCTGAGGTCACATGTATTCTATGTCTAGCTTGTGTTAACTTATTTGAGTAGATCATAGACAAGGGTGTATAGATTGATAAGGCTCTTATTTCCAAAGTCCTTATTAATATCTTTGCACAAGGTAATATTTCAAATCATACCCCATCTTCTAGTTAGATAGTTGCATAAGATCAACCTAAATAATTTGATAAGAACATGAACATGGTTAGAAATGGGGTGACTAAAACAAGGCACATATAAATAGTGTAGGCTTCACTAGCCACAAATATATAATTAGCTCCCCCTAATCCACTACCTAATTTATAGAGACAACATCCATGGAGAGAAAACCATGGTGGTTTTAGGGTCTCTAGTAAATTGAGAGAACCAATCAAAATAGTTTTCCAAAATCTCATAGCAACTGGCCTGATAGTATGGCCAGTACCAAGGCCATTTCATCAAGATCAACCAAAAATAGATTATCACAAAGAGAATTAAATGGTGTAACTTTCATCATGTTTTTGGTCACAATTCTTATCATTGTATCTAATTGTGACATTTTACTTAACATCTCATTGAGAGTGGCAATGTTGAGATTAAATTACCCCTTAATCAAGACACAAATTAGGATATGAGAATACACAAGGACACATTTACTTTACATAATAAACCTCCACTAAGGAATAATCAAAGAAAAGGATAGATGAAAAATCATAACCAAAATCAAGGTCAAAATCATAATAAGCATGACCATAATCATGATCATAATACCCATGTTAACAATATAGGTTATAATAACATATCTTATGACTATAAAAATACTGTGGGATGCATTTATGAAACCTATATTACCACTATTAATATTAAACCACATGAACCATCTCATGTTTGTCATAGTATGGGACCCATCATTATAGGATCAACACCCTCTCTCTATTAATACTACATCAAGTTTGAACAATCTTATTGTGATTCCATTCACATGGGTTACTATTTCTGGATAATACCCTTATAATTATAATGGTTCCTAGTACTATTTGGTTGCAAATCATTGTTGGGTCCATTTTACATCACACATTACTTTATGAATGTAGCTTATGACAATGCCAAAAAGGAGTCTACTAGTACTATTTGGTTGCAAATCATTGTTGGGTCCATTTTACATCACACATTACTTTATATTATGTACATTGAATTTCCTTATAACATACTTCTTGGTCATTCTTGGATCCATAAATTATAGGCTATTCCTTCCACCCTATATCAGTTCCTTAAATTTTTCCATGATGGGATCAAACTTACTATTATTGTCGATCAACAACCTTATGAATATTGAAAACATCTTCAAGCCTAATTCTATAATTATAAATATTGTCTAGGTTTTGAATTCATTTCAAAAAAAAACAAGACTATAGTTTTTCATCCACCACCATCTAGTTATATCAACCATAGTGATCTCTCTTTCACTTTGGCTGATCCATTTCCTACTACTCTTGTGAAGTACATTGTTATTGAAGACATGGACATTTCCATGTATAGTCTTAAGGATGCCTTCCATGTTGAAAATTTTCCTACAACTCATAAAAAAATTGTAAGCCTAAACCTTCAAATAATACTAATGAACCCACAAGTATTTGGCAAGAAAAGAAGAAACAACAAGAACCACCTATGGTTTTTCTACCTGCTATTACACCAAATAAAGATCAAGAGGCTTTTACTGATGGAGATTAGTTATATTATAGATGCCTTGCTAATTTCTTTAAGAATCTAAATTTTCCAATCCTTAATTTAATCATTGATCATCTTGATTATATAGGAAAAGCCCTTGGTCCATGAGTGCAAGGAATCTTGGAACCCATATTATCTAGAGTAGTTAATTAGAATTATGGTCTTAGATATATACTACTTGGGGGTAACCTCATGACTTTATATAGTGACTCTTCTAAAGTGACTAGTGACAAGACTCCTGGCAGTGATGCAGTATCCCATTATAGCCTTTTTGATGATATTATTGACACAGACCTATTTAATTCAAAAGCCATTTTAAATTTAACCATTAGAGCTTCGCATCCTAAAGCAAGAACCCATTCTATTGGTACTTCCCCTATTAAAGTAGAACATCATATTTTTACCATTTGAGTTTCCTATCTTGAAGCAAAATTGCATGGTTCCCTATTACTTTACCATCCTAAACTCATTGATTGGGACCAACAAATTTTGGTCATATGCCATGATGAGTTTTAGAATGAAAAATCACTTGTATAATATATGGGCCTAAGAGATGAATTTCCCATTGGAAATCATAAATAGGGATTTGATTTTCCATTAGATCTTTCTACCTACTTTGGAGAGTAGGAAAAACAAATTAGTCACAATAAGGATCAAACATTGAGATATTTAGGTGAAAACCTCTTTTAGGCACTCATCGATGAGGGAAATAGTAAAGAAAAAGATAATGATTTGAGTGAAAACCTTTTTTATTAAATCTTAGGTGGGAAATTTTTCTCATCTCCTTAAGATGTATAAGGTCCATCCATCCCAAGTTATATAGTAAGTACATGCATCTCTTCAAAATAACAAAAAATATTTTAGTGTGTTGCTCTTGAGTTTTCATAGTTTTTTTCTACTTTACCTATACCTAAGATTGTAGATTTTGATTCATCACACTATCTAGAACTTTAGGAGGAACAGAAAGAAGATATGGTAGAATAAGATGATCATGATCATACCTTTCCTATAATTCTAGAAGATGGATCCACCCTTCTTGTGGAAAACATGATATAAGTAAACCTAGGAACCTATGAGGATCCCAAAAATATTTATCTTGGAGCTTCCCTTATTAAAGTAGAACATGAAAATATTATAGCCCTCTTAATGGATTATATTGACATATTTACATGGGAATACTCCAAAATTCCAAGCTTAGACCCATATTTGGTTGTGCATCACCTTGTTATCCATCTTGATGATAAACCAATCAAGCATAAATTTAGGAAGATGCATCCACGCATTGCCCTATTGGTTAAAGTAAAATTAGAAAATTTTATAGGAGCAAGATTTATTAGGCCACTAGATTATTTTGAATGGATATCAAACATAATACCAATGAATAAAAATACCTTGGGTATACGTCTTTGTACTAATTTTATAGATATTAAAAAAGCATGCCCAAAAGATGATTTTCCTCTTATCAACATTGACTTAATTGTTGGGTAAGAGATGTTCTTAATGGATGGATTTTATAGATACAATCAAATAAAGATAGACCAAGAAGATCAACACAAGACTACATTCAACACTCTATGGGGAACACTCTATTACCAAGTCATGCCATTTGGCTTAAAGAACACTGGAGCCACATATTAATGTGCCATGACTTTTATCTTCCATGACATGATGCATGATATTATTGAGGACTATGTTGATGATCTACTAGTAAAATCTAGAACAAGAGCTGGACATCATGATGTTATACAAGTAATCTATGAGTGTATTCATGAATATAAATTCCATGTCAATCTTAAGAAATATGTCTTTAAAGTCACATCAGGGAAATTGTTAGGTTTTGTTATATCACAAAGAGGGATTGAAGTTGACCCTACCAAGGTCAATGCCACTATGTAAATGCCTCCACCACACAATCTTAAATAGTTTTAAAGCCTATAAGGAAATATCCAATCTATATGCAAGTTCATTTCACAATTGGTATATAATTTCTACCCATTTACCCACCTTTTGAAGAAAGGGGTAAATTTTAAATGGGATCAATATTGTTAGATAACATTTTCAAAACTAAAGACATATTTGGCAAATTCACCAATCTTTAGACCACCAAAACCTGGAATATCATTACTTATTTACATATTAGTAAAATAGAATTCACTAGGGGGTAATTTTAGCCCAACATGATGATCAAAGTAAGGAACATGAAGTACATTATTTAATAAACACTTTGGTAGATTATGAACATAATTATATACATATTGAGAATCCATATTTATCTATGGTGTTTGTTACCCAAAAATTGTGACATTATATGCTACATAATAAAACTATTGTCATTGCCAAGGTAGAACCTCTTAAAATCCTATTATCCAAAGAAATTAGTTAAGGATAAACGACTAAATGGGTTATCCTCCTAAGTGAATTTTAAATTGAGTATTATAATCAAAAATCAATCAAGAAGCAAGTTATTGCTGATCAGCTTGTAGATTCCCCTATCACAGATACTCAACATTTGAAATTAAACTTTCTAGATGATTATATTATGAAAATAGAGTAAGTATCATAGGAACCTAAACAATGTATTATATATTTTGATTGTTCCTTTACTTCTCATAGATCTAGATCCAACATATTATTGATTACATCTTAGGGAATCTGATTCCCAAAAAAATTCATATACAATTTCATTGTATAAACAATATGTCTATGTATGAGGCATTGATATCAATGATTCACCTTATCATACAATGGGATATTTAGAGCTTGAAGGTCTATGGTTAATCCCAAATAATCATCAATCAAACCATTGTTTAGTATCAAACCAAAGATGGCAAACTTGTTCCTTATAATCAAATTATGGATAATCTCAAAGGTCATTTTAAATCTTTGTAATTTGAATAAGTTCCAAGAGTAAACAACAAATCAGTCAATGTAATGGCAATGATTGGTTCCATAATACAAATTAATGGTGGTGCTAAAGAATATTAGTTTCTAACTAAAAATATTGTTTATATTACACATGTTATACTAGATTTAGAAAGGGTATGTGCCATTTTGAGTCCCAATCCCGCACCTAAGTTACCCTAGTTCCAATAATTTTATAACTACTTAAATGATCAAATTTTCCTGACATATCTAATATTCAGTGGAAACTATTCCATCATCATTTATCACATTAAACCCTCCTAGGAGACATGCTTTATTGTAAAAGCTATGATGGAATGCATCTTCATTATTTATTTTTGGAAATCTAAGAAATTACTACGGGAGGTTCATGAAGGAATGTATGGGACCTATACCAATGACGTAGTATTAGGAAAGAAGCTCCTTATAACATGATATTATTGGACAAAAATAGAGTTTGATGAATGAAATTATATATGGAAGTGTATTAATTGTTAGCAACATGTAAAATTGATACACACACCTTATTTACTACTACAGTCGATCACAGAACCATGGTCATTCTCAACATGGGTCCCCAATCTCATCAAGAAAATAAACCCAACATCTTTAGATGGACATAATCATATCCTGATGGCTATTGAATATTTTAATAAGTGGATTGAGGCCATTCCTCTCGCTTACATCAACCAGTATCAGATTACTAAATTCATCCTTTACCATATCATATATTGATATGGCATCCCCACATATATTATATTTGATAATAGTGGATCCTTTGTAAACCAAGATGTAAAATATCGTTACGCAAAATTCAAGGTCAAGAACAAGAAATTAACCCCATATAACCTACAAGGAAATGGACAAGTCAAGGCATCAAACAAAACCATTATAACCATTTTAAAGAAGATTGTCAAAGGCATTAGCCTTAATTGGTACTTGCAAATCTTTCCTACCCTCTAGGCTTATACAACCAGTCATCAAACCCTAATAAGAGCCACACCATACTCCCTTTTCTATGGCACATAGGCTATTATCTTGACAGAGATCAAGCTACCATCCTTGCAAGTATCACTGGAGAATATTGAAGATGATGAGGACTACATAGTCTCAAGGATGAAATAACTATAACTTCTTGATGGCAAGCATTTAGTTATCCTATAAAACTTAGAAGCCTATCATAAGAGATTGAAGACAAGCTACAATGAGTACATTTTCCTTTAGGAGTTTGAGGTTGGTGATTTGGTCTTAAAAGAGAACCAAAAGAACACAAATGCATACAAGAAAAAAGTAATGTTTCAACCTAATTGGTTGGTACTATTTATTATCATGGCAAACTATGGATCAGGGGCACATCATCTATCTAAACCAAATGGTGAAGAACTCATAAAGCCCATGAACATCATGCACCTTAAGAGGTTATACACATGAACAACTTTGAACCATTATCTACAAGATCCCATACTTGCAGAAAACTTGTGCTAAAGTAATTTTACCCTACCATTTTTATCATACCTTAGACTACTCTCACATGAGCCCTATTCTTTTCATGATTCTAGATAGTGAAAGCTTTTGGATTATTGGTACTCTAAATACATTTTATCCAACCTTGGTTCACTTTGAGAACCATATTATTTGGATCATTCTCTTAGAGAACCCTATTATTTATAATGTCATGGGCTTATTGTAACCCAAACACTTTTTTCCCTCAACCAGTTATGATCCTGATTATGTCTCATCAACATTATGAACACCTTTAATGCCAGTTCTACAAAAAAGTTTAGATAGGATAGTATTTCATAGCTTCTTCTACAAATAAGTGAACAGGGACACATTTTTAGCTTAGATATTTTACCTATTGCATGGTTCTTTAGATTGATTTTTTGTTGGACAGTATTCTATATTACATTTACTACTCTTTGATGAACATTGCTGTCTTTTTAGGATCCTTGTTCTCACTAATTTTTTAGCATGTGTCATTACAATCAGATTTACCTATTATTGTAACTCTCAGTTAGTTCCCTAGTCTATTCTTTATATCCAAGATTGTCATTGTAGTTGGATTATCTATTTATTGGAACTTATGCTCTTGGACGAGCATCTCCTTGACTCTTTTTTTCCCCTTGTACACATTTTATCCCAAAAATGCCAAAAACATTAGAAAAATATTCCCAAAAGAACAAAAGCATTATCTTATAATTTTGAACATTCTGATCCTTATGCTTGTATGATTTTTCAAAAAAATTTTCCTACTGAATTTCCATTACATAAGTCATCTTGTCTCACCATGTCATGTTATTGCCATTTTACAATCAAATTAAGTCCATGCACTTTCCATTTTTCAAGATCATTCTCCTTCATCTCACCAACTTTCCATTTTGAAAAACCAATCCCATTTGTTAATTCCTTCATTTTATTAAATAAAATTAAACATATGCTTCTAGTCATCATCATGTCTTCTATCCCACTTCCTGGGGTAATTACATTTATGCTAAATTTCGTGTTGGAACATGTGTCCATGGAACTATGTAGGTAGTGTCCACTTGTCTTATACATCTAGAGTCATCTCAGCTAACCCCTTCCTTTTCATATCTCCCCCCATTACTTTTGTCATTATTCCTCTTTAATTAGGGAACAAATTTTGTGTCTTTTCTCTTTGTTATGTTTTATGGTAAATTAACACCTCTACTACACATGCATAAACAATTATTTTTAAACCACACTAACTTGGCTTTTGTTTGTGTGTTTATTTGAGTTTTATTGGTTTTTTGTTGTGTTTTTTTGGTGTTTTGTTGTGTTTTCACACCTCTCCTTTTATTTCTTTCCTTTTCTCATTTTATTACTTATTTTCTCGTCTTGGTCTTGTGTTTCCCTATATGTTTTTGCTTGTCTTTTTTGTGTTTATTTTATTATTGTTGTTGTTTGATATTTTGTTTTCCTATTTGGTCTTGTTTTTTATTTTATTACCTTCTATGTTTAAATTTTTTTATTTCTACTTAATTCTTTCTTTTCATATCTTGATTTTAAGTGGGTATCATTTATGTTTATCTTTTTCTTTATCTTTGATTTTTTGTTTAAATGTAAATAGTTGTAAATCTGGTTTTGGTCATTATTTACCATTATCCTTAGTCATAGGTATTCAAATTTGAATTGGCTCTACACATTTGTAATGCCATATCCTTATAATTTATTCATACTTATGATGCCTAATTTCTTTTGATATATCAAGCACTTTGTACTCTAGACTCAAGTTTTAATGTCAACATAGTTCTAATGAACATCTCTTAAGAACATTATGCATAAATTAGGCTCAATAGGTTTAAAACCTAAATATGTGATTAGGCATAAATCTCTTTACGTACATCATGAGTCTATTTATCCTTTGGTTAGTTTTCATCATCCCTCATTCCATTCTCTCCCACTTTTGGATGACCTATATTGGCATGAAATTCATGTTGGAACATGCATCAATGGAAATATATGGGTAACATCTACTTGTCTTATACATCTAAAGTCATCTCATTCATCTTAATTCTTATTTTCATCTCTTTCATTGCTTTGTGCATTCTTGTATGCTTGGATTTTTATGGCTTTTTCTAAGCCATTCAACCATCATATATATATTTGTGCTCACTCACTTTAATCTATGTTTTAGGTTATATCCTTGAGATATTGCTTACCAATTTGACCATGTTAGGGCACAACATTTAAACCAAGTCACAAATATAAATTATCTCTATAGGGGCATGACCATTCTTTATTATTTATCAATGATCACAAATAGCCCTACTAGGGCATCACTATCTTATCATGATCATACCTGCCCTACTGGATTACCTTTTATTATCATATTTTTGGAGACCATGTTGTCTTTTTCCTCTAATTACAAGACCTCCACACTTTTACCTAGGATGTCTTTATTTTAGTGTGTAACTTGTCTTTAGACTGATCAGTTCCATAAGCACATAACTTTCACTCTTAAATAAGGTGCATTTAAAGTGTGTCCCATATATGTTTTGATTGAATCCTTATTATTCCCCCATATTTAGGGTCCATTATACCTCTAATTATATTTTCATAATTTATGGTAACCACATGTGCAAGCATTTTTTCATTTCAATTTGATCTATTCCATGGGTTGTTTCACTTTCTCTCTCATTTCGAGAGTCCATCCTTCTTTGTCATCCTAGTATGTCCTCTCGAGGGGGCATCGTAGGTCATTTCCAATTTATTATTGATAAATATTTTATTTTAAAAGGCATTACATCACCTAAATGTCTTTCTATGCATTCTCAAATAGTGGTGAAATGTAGACATCCAATTCCTAACACCATTTATGTTAAAATTGTCAATCTTAATTGAATTACACTCAAATACCCAATTTAGATCAAAATCACTAAAACATGATAGATGTTTGGAACATGACATTTAAAAGTGTCAATTTAGTCCAAAGTATCCCTAAATGGGGTAATGCATTTTATGTGATACCTAACTTTGATCAATTCATTTTGAGTCAAAATGATGATTTTGCCTTTTTGTGCTCTAGATTACTCTTTTCTTCTAAATTTTTTAGTACACATCACGTACCTTTGTTATTTTGTGTTAGAAACACCCTAAATGGGAATATTATTCAAACACATCTAACATCAAATTCCAATTATTCTCGAGTCAAATTATGACCTAGTAATATGACTTTCTGACCATTTTGATTAATTGAAGGCTAATTTATAAAGAATTGCATAAATATTGATTAATCTTATTTAAGGCTAATTAATTCAAATCAGGAGCTTAAGTGGATTTCTCATGGAGGTTATTGATTATTAATCTAAAATTTCATATAATTATAATGCTAAAATCTCTCTAAAAGTCATTTTTGTTTTGATTATTGTGTTATTTTCATTTTAATTAGCTTCATTAATAGGTAAAATATAGATTTCATATCATGAGCCTAGGTTTTAAAAAGTTTTTTTGAGACATTGGAGGAGTTATACCACCATTATTTACAAAGAAAAGAATTATTGATCAAGGGGAGAACATGTGTGGAGCTGCTCTTGGATGTTTGAATCACTTTGGAAGATAAAGGTTTATTACTTTCTTTCTTTTCTTTATTAATTTAATTTACAAACCCCACATGAATAGATTATTTTTTTTAAAAGTTATTTATGAATATTTATTGATTTATTAGACTAATTCTTGACTAATACATTACACATTATTTATTCTTTATCAATGATCACAACTAGGCCTATTGGGCCACCACTATCTTATCACGATCATACCTAACCTATTGGGGCATCTCTTATTATCATCTTTTTGGAGAACACATTATCCTTTTCCTCTAATTACAATTTCTCCACACTTTTACCCATAATGGCATTGTTTTAGTGTGTAACTTGTCTCAAGATTGATCAATGTCGTAAGCATGTATCCTGCACTATCAAATAGGGTGCATTTAAAGTGTGTCCCTTACATGTTTGGATTGAATCCTTCCCATCCTCCCCATTTATGGGGCCCATTATAACTCTAATTATATTTTGAGCATTGATGGTAACCACATGTGTAAGAATTAGCTCATTAGAGCATTGATGGTAACCACTTTCTCTCTCTTTTTGAGAGTCCATCCCTCTCTATCATCCTAGTATGTCCTCTTGAGGGGGCATCATGGATAATTTGTAAATTCTTATCAATAACTATTTTATTCTAAAAGGTATTGATTTTCTTGAATGTCTCACTACACCTTCTCAAATAGGGGAAAAATTTAGGCATCCAACTCCTAACACCATTTATGTTATAATTGTCAATCTTACTCGAATTGCACTCAAATACCCAATTTAGGTCAAAATCACTAAAACGTGCTAAATGGTTTGAACTTGTCATTTAAAAGTGTCAATTTAGGCCAAAGTATCCCTAAATGTGGAAATGAATTTCATGTAATACATAACTCTAATCAATTCATTTTGAGTCAAAATGATGATTTCACCCTTTTGTCTTTTAGATCACTCTTTTCTTTTAAATTCATTAGTACACATCACATACCTTTGTTATTTTGTGTTAGCAAAATCTTAAATGGGAATATGGTCCCAAAACATCTAACATCACCTTTAAATTCTTCATGAGTCAAATTATGACCCAATAATATGACTTTATGACCATTTTGATTAATTAAGATCCAATTTCCAAAGAATTACATAAATATTGATTAATCTTATTTAAGGCTAATTAATTTGAATCAAGATCTTAAATGAATTTTCCATGGAGGTTATTGATTATTTATATATTAGAAATATATTATTAATATATACATAACCTAAATGACATCATCTATGGCGTGACATCCAAAAGTCATAATTGTAACAAATATCATGATTATGGCCTCCCATGCCTCTTTAATGCCTCCCATGCCTCATTAATGCCCCTTATTCCCAAATAATGATGAGAATATTTATTAATTTAATTAAAAATATTAGATTAATCAATGTCCATACATCTCAATCTTGATATACATGATCATGGTTGATCCTGATCAATCTCATAAATTTGTAAATAGGTCTCACACTACCATTTTTAAGCTTAAATTCTATAAATTTATAATGATAAAATATCTCCACAATTTATTTATGTTTTTATTATTGTGCAATTTTAATTTTTATTAGTTTCATTTCATAGGCAATTAGATAGTTCTTATCATGAGTGTATGTTTTACAAAGTGTTCTTGAGACATTGGAAGAGTTTTGCCACCATTGTTGACAAAGACACGAACATTTGATCAAGGGGAGAACACGTTTGGATCCACTCTTGGATGGTGGAATCACTTATGAATGTAAATTTTTATTGATTTATTTCATTTATTTATTACTAACATTTTTAATCCCTATATAAATAGATTGGATTTGTTTGTTAAGTTCTTTATGCTTTTTCATTGATTTAGTTGACTAATGCTTGACTAATAACCATCATAATCCACTATACATTTATATTTTTTAAGGTTGTTTTTCTATTTCAGAGTGTTTTAGACTCCTTAAGGATCATTTTTATGGATTTTTATGGTTTGACCAATCCATCTTCAATATGAACAATTGCTTACAATTTCACTTTTGATTCATTCATGGTGTTTTTATGTACAAGGCAAATATTTGATAGGTTTTACATATGCATAGGTGTTTAGTGATGAATTTAATCACATTATTATGTCTTATGGTTCATGTGGGGTGGAATTATGTTCTTTTAAGTGGTCTTTCATTCCTAGTTTTGCTCAATGAAGTGCTCAAATGATGAATAGGTCTCCATGTACCTAAAAGGGCTTCTTAGGCCTAATTGAAAGGTGTTGATGCTTAAGGGTGATATTTAAAAAATATGGTTGATCTATGTGGATTATTTTAATCCTATTATAATTTAAATATAGTCCTTAAGGGTTAAGGTATGTTTAATGGTTAATGAAGAAGGTTATGTTCATGAAGTCTCTATAAAGAGCATAAATAATGATGAAGGTTTCTAGGAGTTGATATGCAAAGAATAGAGAAGTGTGAGTGTCCTTGGTGGATAGATTGAATAAAAAATTAGGTTGAGGAATATATTCAAGACTTATAGTTAATATTTTTAATTCTATAATAGTGTTCTTTTATGTTTTAATATTGAGGGTGAGTGAAGAGGTGTAGAGTGATCCAAAAGGTTATTTTGGATGCATTTCTTGTTTTGAAGGTTTGAGAGAGTGTCAAGGGTTTAAAATAATTTATATTCACTATTTTTCCAGAAAATTTAAAGGAAATTAGATGTATATATAGGTGTTGATATTATAAGGTGTTGTGTGAGTGCTCAACATCTAAGACATGTGGGTGCTTATTCATGCTTAGGGGTTGGTGTTCCTTGTGAAGTGGGTACTTCACTAAAGGCACTTATTTTTAGACTTGAGATTTGGTTTTAATCCCCATGAGGGTGTAACACATAATCCATGTGTCATTAGTGTTGATATTAGATATTTTACTTTATTAATTACATTAACTATTTTCTACGCTTCATGCTTATGTTGAGTGGTTGAGAGTTTAAAGTCCTAGAATTGGAATTGAATTTCTTACATCACTAATTCACCCCCTCCTCTTAGTGATTGTACCTCTAAAAATTGGTATTATAGACACACCTACTTAAAAATTTTAACCACTTAAATTGATTAAAGGTATAATGGCAAGTCATCAAATGTAATGTGGTTTCTCTAATAACCAAGCACCCATATTCAATGGTTCCAACTATGATTTTTAGAGTTCAAGGATGAACACCTAAATCATTTCTCTAAGTTTTTATATTTTGAAATCTATTATAGATGGGTATTATACATCCCCTACTACTCCAACTATTGCATATGATAAGGAGTTGAATGATAACAATTCTAAAGATATCAATGCTATCATTTATGGCCTATTAGAGGCTAAGTTTACCATTTTAATCCATTACAAGTATACCAAGGAAATTAGGGACAAATTTTAGATCATATATGAAGCAGATTATAAGGTTAAGCTAGATAAATTATAGACACATTGAAGATAATTTTAGGGCCTCAAATGAAGGAAGAAGATACTATGGCATCTTATTCTTCAAGGGTTGATGGGGTGGTGAACATGATTAGAGGTCCTCGAGAGGAGATTGAAGAAGTTACTATAGTAAATAAAGTATTAAGGTCTCTCACCCTCAAGTTTGATTCAAATATTTATGGTATAAAAGAGAGTCATGATCTCACCAAGTTGAACATGGATGAATTACATGGAATCCTTACTACTTATGAAATGAGAATCAATGTGAAAAAAACCACCAAAGAAGGAAACAACCTTCAAGGTGATCGAGGAGACAAAAGTTAAGAAGAGAAAGTTAAGTCTTGAATACTTTGATCTTAATGGAGACAAACTTGAATCCATGAATGAAATAAAATTGAATTTGGGATCCGATAAATATGAAGTGAAGATTCCTTTTGAATGTTTTTCATGTGGAAAAGTTGGTCATTTTGTAGCTAAGTGCCTAGATAGAGGTAGGTCTAAAAATAAGGAATCTCATGAGAATGAGGACAAGAAATATAAGGGTCCTAGCAAGTATTGAAATTTATTCGATAAGAGAAATAAAAATAGAGAGTCATAATAAGGTAGTAAGATCCTTTACCATGAATAAGATATTATCTCATATATTGAAGAACAAGTAAACACATCAAATAGTGATGATTCATCTCATGATGAGGATAAAGAGACACTATTCATGGATCTTGGGGATCATGAAGGTTAATGTTATTTGGGTAGAGATCTCTTTAGTGGAGATAGCTCAGAGGAATAAGATGAAAAAGTCACTCTTGAAGACAAATATTTGAATACCTTGGAGAGATGAAACTACTACAAGGTAAGAATAGAAAGAAAGCATTTTTGATCTAGTCTTATGAGGATAAAATTGAATTCTTTGAAGAAATATTAAGGAATGAAGTCAAATATCATGATGATATCACTCAACATATTGAAACTTAGTTTTGTACCCTTTTTGAAGAGATAAAGAGTAAGGACGAATAATGTTTCACATACAACTCAGATATGGAATATTTTCAAGTGAAACTAGATCAAACTATGAGTAAACTTGAAACGTATCATAAATTTGAGAAAAGTATAGTTGATATTAATGACATATTGAGAAGTAAGAAGGTCTCAAATGACAAGTCAGACCCAGGATTCCATGAAGATGTTCAAAAGAATAAGAAGATAAAGAAGATAGTGTTGATATATTATAAAACTAATCATGTTAAGGAATGTAAAAATAAAGATAATAAGGGTGTCAATTTGAATAAGAAGGAAAAATTAAAAAGATAAAAAAATTCAATTCAAGTCAATAAACCTAATGAAATAAGGTATGATAACTCCTTTAACATCTACTATTACTATTATCATTAGTTTGGTCATAGGATCATTGATTATAAATAAAATCTCCTAGTAAGATATTTTCATAGAATTATGAGAAAGTCAGTGACAAGCATGAAGAACATCATCACTCAAGATAGTATACAAGTCCACAAGTAAATCAAGAAATCTTGTGATATAGGTGTCAAAGGATTGGTCATATTCTAATTTTTTCCAATGCCTTCATCAGGAGACCAAATGATCAGATCTATGAATGGGATAATGAAACTTCAAAGAGTCATCATATGGCTCATATATAAGGTATGTATAAAAAGAAAAACTTCATTTTTTTCAAGTGTCAAGAGAGAGGTCACATAACAAGGTTCTATATGAATGGTTAGAACTCCACCTCAAAGAATGTCATCCTAACATGAAGAAAAAAATCCATAATGAATGGAGACCCAAGGCGGTGAATAAAAACTAGGTTTAAAATGGATTGTTTGTCATGATATAACAATGTAAAAATCCAAGTGTCAAAGAATAAGACTTATATACCTAAGGGGATAATAAGATCAAGATAGATTTTGAGTCAAATGGAAAGAATGAATTTAAGAACCTAGTGAAAGTCAATGTTATGATGAGGCAGGCCTCCAAGTCAAATGAGAGCATAGAGATGTGGGAGTACCCTAAATTTTGGGACATTTAATTTATATATTACATATGTGTGTCTCCATCTATGCTTCTTAAGAGAAATATTTCATGTTTAGAAGTAAATGTGTGTGTTTTAGGTGGTGTACAAAATGCCAATCAGTACAAAGGTATGTAGACTTGTTACTTGATCTTTAAGACCAATTCAATTTTGGTATAGAATATATGATATTATGTTACCAATAATTATCTTGATAATATAAGGTCATTAGTTAATTTGGAGCAACAAGTTAATCCTTCTCCATAGGTTTCTAATGAAAAGATTCAAGAGTTTTATTTAAGGACATTGGTCCTAAAAGCAATCTTTATTCAATTATTTATGTTTGGTTTAGAAGGTCAAATCATGAGTAATTAAGATAAGGTTTATATGGAGTGTGGAGAGGAATTTTACAAGTGTGTTTCATGGGTTTATATGTTCTTAATTATTCAAAAGAGTCATTCATGACCATTTTTTCAATTTGACCATTTTACTCAATGTTCACTGCCTAGTGTGTGTTCATCATGCAACATTGATTCTTTTGATGTCTATGAAGATAACCAAGGTTAGACGTCAGTTGGAATTGATATTTCCATGTCAAAAAAGAGTTCATTATATGTGATAATTATTTCATGATCATTCTAAGGTATTTTGACATAGTGACTTCTATGTACATAGGGACTACATGCACAATTTCATTAGTTTTAGGTGTCAAATGAATATTGGTGAGTGTTTAAAGTTATTTTGTGGAACATAAATGTATGTTGACCTCATTAAAGTGTGCTCCAAATATTTTTAGGTTTTGAAGGTCTTTTGAGGGAAAGTTAAATATTTTTGAAGGATCTCAGGTATGATAGTCCTCGCTTAAGGGCTAGTAGGTAAAAAACCATTTCATGGTTATATGGGTTACCAAATTATTCAAACCTCAAAATTTGGCCAAGATTATGTATTGGTTACCTCTAAGTTTGAGATAAGTTTCAAGAGTTGGTGTTGATCATAAGATGGTAAGTTGACCTTGTTTCATTTTAATTCCTTAGGTTTTACACCATGTGAGTTAGTGACCTTCCCAAAGGATTTGAGGTGTGAGGATTATTAATATATTTAAATGTACAAAGGGTGCTCAAAATTTTCTTTATAGTTATTTGGATGTGTATAGTTTGACCTATCGTTGAGATTTTATGTAAATGGACGGCTGATAAATAGATCATTTTGTGAAGGAGATATAGTATAGAAGAAGAGTTGGATGATGATTCTTTCAATGAATAATGCAGAATATTATTTTACTTAATATATGAAATTTCAAGTCATGAGGGTGAATACACAAAACGTTATGGGATTTACAAGGTTTAGGCAGGGCTACTAAGCTTCTAAGCAAGGATAGTGTGAACAAGAATGTATTTTGGTGATTTAATTCAAAATAAAAAGGTATAGTTATACATAAATATATTTATCAATTGGATTTATTCATCATATATGTTTGAGTAAGATCTTCAATGTCCACTCTTCATTATATGGGTGGCCTTGTGATAGAAAATTTGAAGGTAACTATGGAATTTATTCATGAATGGAGATGGTCTAAAGGAGTTCAAGGGGTGCCCAAGTTCAATTGACTTAGGGTGAGTCCCTCTTAGTTTTATAAATTTTTGATCACTCATATTCTCTTGATATTGTTCATTTCTTATTCATATAGCATTGCATGGTCAAAGCATAGTGTTACTATTGAGAAGGTTTGAGGTAGTCATCGTAATGAATGGTATGCACATTGATGAAGGGATTTTATATCATTTATAAGATGATATCCCTTATTTATTTTGGATTTTAAAAATTTTATATGCCCCCAAGATTAGTAGATAAGATCACTTTGTCATTGTTTCAAAGGGGGAGAAAGTCTTTATAAAGGGAGAAAGATTATGTGCATAGCTTTGTTATTGGATTTGAAAATATTTAAAAATATTGAACATCAATGACAAACATTAATATTTTTGAGGTTTTTTATATTATTTCCATAATTTGGCAAAAATTTTCCATGAGTTAAGATGTATGCATGGTTCTCAATGACAAAGTGTGCCTTAGTGATCATGCATGGACTCTGCTATGTTTACTTGGTTAGGGAAGGTGATGGATGTTAGAGTGGTGGTAACCATGTGTGATGGATAATATGAGGGTTATATATTTATTTTGTTACTTATGGAAGTGAAATGAATTCATTGGATTAGTCTTGTGAAGGTCTAGGTTATTCTAGTCATCTTGGTAGATCTTCCTAAGTAAGAAGATTGATGACATAAACATTCACATGTCTAAAGGTGTAAAAATAAATTGGTCACATGGGTTTGTTAATATTTGTCCTTATATTATGTGTTTCAAATTTTAGGTCTTGATATGATGTATATAAAAATTTATGGTAGTGGAAAGTTGGTCTCCTAGGCAGAGTTCATTAGTTTCCATACTTTAGCAAATTTGCATTAAAAAGTGACTATTGGAATTAAAATATTTGAATTTACAAATGAAAATTAGTCCTTATTGTTTTGAATATAAATTTTACTTATGAATTATTTTTATGGTCGTATATAAATTCAAAGGAAATCTAGGAAAAATGATTTGGAGGTTTGACTAATTGTAGATTTGCATTTATTGCAGTTCAAAGTTGACTGAGGGTTTTACTTTCCTCTTCAAGTGAACCAAGAAGAATGTTTGAGTTTTTATTGATAGGTTTTGGATTTTTTAAGGTGTTTTTAATATTAGAGAGATTTTTATACTCCATGAGGATCATCTATATATATTTTTTAGGTTTGGCCAGTCCATCTTCAATATGAATAATTGCTTACAAGTTGAATTTTGGTTCATTCATGGTGTTTTCATGTACAAGAAAAATATTTGATAGGTTTTACATATGAATAGGTTTTTAGTGATGAATTTAATCACTTTATTATGTTTTATGGGTCATATTTAATGGATATATGTTCTTTGGATTCATCTTATGTTCCTAGTTTTGCTCAGTGATGTGCTAAAAATATGAATAGGTCTCCATGGACCTAAAAGGGCTTATTATGCCTAATTAAAAGGTGTTGATGATTAATAGTCATATATAAAAGATATTTATGACCTATATGGATGATTTTAATCCTATTTTAAGTTTAATATAAGCTTTAAACGTTAGGTCATGTCTAATGGTTGAATAAGAAGGTGATGTTCATGAAGGATCTATAAAGAGCATAAACAAAGATGAATGATTCTAGGAGTTGATATTCAAAGAATAAAGAAGCGTGAGTGTGATTGGTGGATATATTGAAGATTATATTTGGTTGAGTAATATATGCATGACTTAGAGATCATATATTTGATGTTATAATAGTGTTCTTTCATGGTTGAATATTGAGGATGAGCGAAGAGGTGTAGAGTGATCTAAAAGGTTGTTTTGGATGCATTGCTTGTGTCTGAAGTTCTTAGAGAGTGTCAAGAGTTAAAGAGAATTTATATTAAATATTTATCCATTAGATGGAAATTAAATCATATCTCTATAGGTATTGATATCATAAGGTGTTGTGTGGATGCTCAACATTTAAGATAAGTGGGTGTTTGTTCATGCTTATAGGTTGGTGCTCCTTGTGAAGTGGGTGCTTCACTAAAGTATCTTGTTTTAAAATATCTTATAGGAATATATTATAATTTTTTTTTCAAATTTGAGAGTGGGTTTTATCCATCACGAGGGTTTCCAACATAATTCATGTGTTATGAGTGTTGATCTTGCATAGTTTCCTTTGTTTATTATATTAACTAGTTTATTTACGTTATGAATGATTGTGTTGAGTGGTTGAGATTTTGAAGTATTAGAATTTAAATTTAATTTATTTCATCACTAATTCAGCCCCCCCTCTTAGTGATTATACCTCTAATAGCTACTTGATAACACCCATCCCTTATTTATCCCTAGACCTATTTTCACACTTATCCTACCTTTGTTTGGGCCATGTACATCCCTAATCATCCCTAAAGAAATCCTAGACCTTCATTTATGCATCATAGCCCTTATTTCCACTTATATACTAACACCATAATAGGGACAATAGTGCCACATAGAACTAGTGTCCCAATAATGGTGCTATTATCTTTTCCCTCCTCTTTTCACAAACTAATATATTTTTAAATATTAAACCACATAGAGTCAACCTAAACCACTTTTAACACACACACATGCACCAAATATATATATATATATATATATATATATATATATATCTGTGTGTGTGTGTGTATGAATTTTAGCCATCTAACCACTAGATGGATATCAGATGAAAAATACATATGCAGACTCAGAACAAGTTTGACAATTAAGGTTATCAATCCTATTCTACCCTACTCTTGCATGCTACCATCTACAACATTCCTAAGCTCATATTACATAGATTTATAGTCTCAAGGAAATTCAAATCATTCAAGTAAACTATCATACTAAATTCACATTCACTTGAACTAGCAATTAGATGGGGATAACTACATTAGGATTGATCCCTCTTTAGGTTATTGGTATGTAGGTAGCCCTCTTCATAGCAAGGTATTGAGGATGTCTAACCTACCCCACTAATAAACATATTTTTCAACTTGTATCAATTAGATTCCTTAACAACATGGAGGATTAGGTTTTCCTCATAAATTATATCGAAATAAGCCATATACAAGGTTTTAGAACTTGTGTATGTAGGAATAGACCTTATAAATCTAGACATAGGTACTCCCAAAAGCTTAGGACAATCTTGCATAGAGGACACAAGTACAAAAATATGGACACTATCATCGCATTATGATACTATCTAATTAGGGAGATACTATCCATGAGGATTTTTGACACCTAGATCCTATTTACAACACTTAGCCCAGTCACTAGCTTAGTTTTCAACCTCTAATTTATCCATTTTAGTCATTTTCCATCTAAGTTCTTATTTGCATTATTTATTAATAATTTTAGAAAGGTCAAATTAGTCAATTATGTATTATATTAGTGGATGCATTTATTTCATATTTATACCTTAGTCTACTATACCAAGATCTTTAACAAACATAAGTTTTACATTCACTAAATATTGAATGTTTAAAATAGATATTTTCAACATAGTGAATTGGAGTCTTGGTTGGTTAGTTTGAAGAGTTGTTTTTGTTTGTGATCTTAATCAAAGAATGTTAGATCAAAATTTTAGATTGATGTTAAGCATGGGAATACTGAGAGGGGGGGTGAATCAATATATCATATATCTTATAAAACTTTCCCTTAATCAAATTCCACTTAATCAAACATTTAAGATATGCAATAAAATTGAAACAATAAACACCACACAAGGTAGAGAGAAACACCAGATATAACATGGAAACCTAATGTGGTAAAAACCATAGAGAACAATCTCAAGTATATGAATGAGCACCAACCCAAATAATATTTGCAAGCACCAACTTGCAGGAGCACCAACCCCTTTACTGAGCACCAACCCAGCAACAATTCATGAGCACCAACCCACAGAAGCACCAACCCGTTTGCTGAGCACCAACACAACAACAATTCATGAGCACCAACCCACAGGAGCACCAACACCTTTGTGTATACCACACAAATATCTCTCAATGTTTTTATCTCAACAAATGATAGTTCATTACAACATCTCTTTCCTCTCTCTCACCTTTTCTCTTCTAAGCTAGCTATAACAAATACAAATCATATTCATCTCTCACAAATGCTCTTCTAAGATAGATAATACAATATCAAATCAAAATATTTCACACACATTACAAATGGCTTCTCATGCCTTTATTTATAGCTTTCCAAATGACCTTTGGCTTTCCCCCTTTGTGACCCTTCAATTCTCATGGAAAATGGCACCAAACTTGTATGACCCTTCATATCTTTGACTTTGAAAAGTCATTTGGTGACCCTTCATGAGCAAAAACGTCCTTCCCTCTTTTGTCCTTATCTTGGTGACTTTTTGTATTCCTAAAAGTGTCCCTTCATGAGAAATTGCACCCTTCCTCTTTTGTCTTCACTTGGTGACTCTTGGAATTCCCCATGATGACTCTTCATGGGAAAATGTGTCCCACCCTTCTTTTGTCTTTACCCTATGGCTCTTTGACTTCTCCATGGGCCCTTCTTTTGTCTCATATGCAACCAAAAATATATTCATTAATATTAAATAAATATTAACTCACATTAGCCAAGATATATCTATTACAAATATCATTAGATGCAATGGGGCCCTTATCACCAAAAATGCTATACCTTGGACATTAATGAAAATATTTCCAACAATCTCCCCATTTGTCATTAATAACAACCTTAATCCTGAAATTGCCACATCCTATCACCTGCACATACTATCATCTAAAAACATAAAGTAACTCCTCCTTATTGTAATAACTTGTACCTATTCCTTATACCTATTTCTACACCTATACTTATACCTATTATTCTCCCTCTTTGACATCAATGGAAAAGGGCCTACTTGGAGCTAACACATAGCTCCCCCTCAAATGATGCTAAACCTCAATGCTAGGAAGTAAAGGAAATTACTCCCAACTTCTCTTGTGGATAGTCAAATATGTCTTTTGGTAGTTCTTTTGTGAAAATATTTTCAATCTACTCCATAGTACTAATATATTCCATCTTAACCTATTGATCTGCAACCTACTCTCTCAAGAAGTGATATCTAATGGGAATATGTTTTGTTCTTGAATGCATTACTATATTTTTCAAAATGTTTGTAGCACTTGTGTTATCACAAAAAATAGAAATAGGTTCATCATAATTTACCTTGATATCTTCCAAAGCTTTCTTCATCCAAAGCACTTGAGTACAACACAATACTACTGCAATATATTCTACTTTTGCTATAGAAAGTGATACTGAGTTCTACTTCTTGCTTAGCCATGATACTAAGCTATCACCAAGGAAGAAATATCCTCCACTTGTACTCTTCATATCATCTAAGCACCTACCCAATCTAAATCTGTATAAGAAACTAAAGTGAAATCTTTACCTGTGGGATACCATAATCCATAATCCAATGTCCCCTTGATATATCTGAATATTCTTTTCACCAACTAAACATGACTATCTCTTGGAGATGACTGATATCTTGAAACCATACCTACTACATGCATGATGTCTAGTCTTGATGCTGTCAAATATAAAAGACTACCAATCATATATCTATACAAAGATTGATCTGTAATAGGTGAATCTTCATCCTTGCTCACCTTATTTCTTGTACACATAGGTGTGCCAACTGGTGCACAATCCTCAAAACCAAATTTCTTCAACATTTGCTTGGCATATTTACTTTGAGATATGAAAATTCCTTTATTTGATTGAAATATTTGCAACCCTAAGAAAAATGATAATTTTCCAAGCATAGACATCTCAAATTATTTTTGCATTCTATCAGAAAATTCTTTTGTCACCTTTTCAATATTTCCTCCAAAAATGATATCATCAACATATACCACAATAATAAATTGATGCTCACCTTTTATTTTGATGTAAAGATTACTATCAGTAAATCCTCTCTTCCATCCTTGATCTTGTAGGTACTTATCAAGTCTTGCATACCAAGCTCTAGGAGCTTGTTTTAATCCATACAATGCTTTCTTCAATCTGCATACATGGTTACTAATATTAGAGAGAATAAACCCCTTAGGATACTCAATGTAGACCTCTTCTTCAAGATTTGCATTTAGGAAGTCAGATTTGACATCCATCTAAAACACTTTGAAATTTTTAAACACTGCATATGCAAGAAACATTGTAATAGCCTATAACCTTACCACTGGTGCAATTTTTTTTTCAAAATCTATTCCCTCAATCTGAGCATATCCTTTACATACTGATCTTGCTTTATTTTTGGTCACTTCTCTATTTTCATTTAGCTTATTTATATAAACCCATTTTGTTCCTATCACATTGTGATCTTTTGGTTTAGGCACTAATTCCCAAGTATCAATCTTTTATATTTGATTTAATTCTTCATCCATAGCCTTAGCCCAATGCTCATCATATCTAGCTTCTAAAAAATTTCTAGGCTAAATTTCAGATAACAAAGAGAAATTAACTTGTTTAGATTCACTTACCATCATTCTTCTAGTGTAAATTCTTTCTTTTATATCCTTGATGATGTCACTTTCATTATGATTTCTCTAAACGTATTTGGATGGAGTCTTGGTGCCCTTTTTCTCCTTCTCCTTTTCCTCATTTTCATATGATTCTTCAAAGCCTTCCTCTTGAATGATTTTAGGAATGTCTATTGGAACACTGATTCTTTGTGTTCCATCTTCTTCCATCCTGACACTTGTACTTTCAAAAAATTTCTTGGTTCTTTTGTTATAAAATTTATAAGCTTTACTTTTTCAAGAATAACAAAGAAATATACCTTCATCTGCTCTACATTCAAACTTACCAAGTTTTTAATTAGTTCTCTTTATGAAGCATTTTCCACCAAAAACTCTAAAATAATCAACTGTTGCTGGTTTGTCTTTCCATAGCTCATAAGGAGTCTTGTCACTATTGACTCTTAATAAAGCTCTATTCTGAATATGCACTATTGTACCAACCACCTCTCTCCAATATTTATCTTCTATCTTGGATTCATTTAGAATTGTCCTTGCCATCTCCTAAACTATTCTATTTTTCTATTCAACTACTCCATTTTGCTATGGAGTTCTAGCTACTAAAAACTATCTCTTTATTCCATGATCTTCACAAAACTCAATAAATTGATCTGACATGAATTCTCCTCCTCAATCTGATCTTAGACACTTAATCTTTAGATTAGTTTATTTCTCAACTAATGCTTTGAACTGTCTAAAAGCTTCTAATTTTTTCTCTAAAAACATTATCCAAGTCATATGTGAAAAATCATCAATAAGCAACATGAAATATTTATCACTTTGAGTACTTTGAGTCCTCATAGGTCCACATAGATTAGTGTGAACAAGTTCTAGCATTTGAGTGGTTGAGTACTCTTTTGTTTTGAACAACCTTATAGCCTGCTTCCCATGCTAACAAGGTCCACAAAGCGTGTTAGATGGCTTTGTGATCTTTGGAAGATTCCTAATTGCTTACTTTTTGTAAATTTTGACAAGATTGCCAAAATTTATGTGCCCCATTCTCCTGTGCCATAACCAACTTTCTTCAATTTGATTCAAACAACATTTTTTACCTTTTATGTTTGATAGCATATATAAGTTATTACCTATTCTCTGAGTATTTACAACCAATACATCTGAATCTTTTCTTCTAATTTCACAACATTCTACATAAAACTTTAGTGTGTGCCCCTAATCACACATTTTAATTACACTCAAAAGATTATGCTTAAGACCTTCTACATATAAAACATTTTTAGTTTTAGTTCTACCATTATCTAAACTTAGTGTACCTTTTCCAAGAATTCTAGCAATAGTATTGTCTCCAAATTTCACTGGGCCACCATTGATCTTCTTCAAGGTTATGAACTTTCTATTGTCTCTTATTTGTGCCTTAGACATCTGATATCAATAAACCATGGCTTTTCTTCATTTCTTACATGCAAAGCTATCTGGACCAACATAGAACCTTCAAGTTATTTCTTCTGCCATGTCTGAACCTTTTTCTTGATGAATGGAGCCCTAAAACTCTGGTCCTTCTTGACTGACTCAAACATGCTTCTACAATACTAAGGTATGTGTTCAAAGTTGTTACACTTGTAACAAATTATGGTCTCTTCATCAAATCTTGATAGAGGAGCAAAAGAGTTATAGCTTCTGCTTGACTCTACATGACCTTCCTTTTCCTTATCTTTGAGATTGTTAGCTCTTTTTCTACATTCTAATTTCTTATGACCATATCCATTACAATAAAAATAGTAACCATAAAAATAGGACCTATTTGTGTATCTCTGACCTAATTGCCTATTATAGCTTTGTTCCTTCAAGCCTTCTTTGTCCTCTATATTCTTCACTTCTTCCATTTTTGTTTCCTCATTTGTAAGAGCTTCAACATAGCTCTTCTTATTTTCAAAACTAATACCTATCTTATTTGAATTCACCTTTTGGATTTTTAATATCTTATTGAATATGTTAGTGCTATCCTCAAGTTTTGAGTCACTAACTACTTTATCATTGACTGCTTTCTTAATATCTTCTTTTAAAGAGGCAATTTAATTAACATACCTTTCACATTCTTTTCTTTCTATTTCCAACTATGTTTTGAGATCTTCTTCATTCTTCTTAGCTTCTTCAAAGTTTTCTTGTAGATCTTCAATCATTTCCTTTGACTCATGTTCATTTTTCTTGATCTGGTGCTTTAATCTTCAATTTTTATTTTCAATAACTTTTAACTCTTCTAAGGCACACATGAGTTCTCCTTCCATATTCACTTCAGCTTCATCCTCTTCTTCTTCTTGATCAACTATTCTTTTACTTGTAGAGGCACCTTCATGTATGGCCATCTTGTGCTTTCCTGATCTACCTTCAAGCTATAAAACTTTTTTAAAAAGGAACTTGCTCTCATACCAATTGTTAAGCATGGGATATACTAAGAGGGGGCGGGATGAATCAATATATCATATATCTTATAAAACTTTCCCTTAATCAAATTCTACTTAATCAAACATTTAGGATATGTAATAAAACTAAAACAATAAACACCACACAATATAGAGAGAGACACCAGATATAACATGGAAACCTAATGTGGGAAAAACCATAGAGAACAATCTCAAGTATATGAATGAGCACCAACCCAAATAATATTTGCAAGCACCAACTTGTAGGAGCACCAACCCCTTTACTGAGCACTAACCCAACAACAATTCATGAACACCAACCCACAAGAGCACCAACCCCTTTGTTGAGCACCAACACAACAACAATTCATGAGCACCAACCCATAGTTGCACCAACACCTTTGTGTATACCACACAACTATCTCTCAATGTTGCTATCTCAACAAATGATAGTTCATTACAACATCTCTTTCCTCTCTCTCACCTTTTCTCTTCTAAGCTAGATATAACAAATACAAATCATATTCATCTCTCACAAATTCTCTTCTAAGCTAGATAATACAATATCAAATCAAAATCTTTCACACACATTACAAATGGCTTCTCAAGCCTTTATTTATATCTTTCCAAATGACCTTTGGATTTCCCCCTTTGTGACCCTTCAATCCTCATGGAAAATGGTGCCAAACTTGTATGACCCTTCATATCCTTGACTTTGAAAAGTCATGTGGTGACCCTTCATGAGTAAAAATGTTCTTTCCTCTTTTGTCCTTATCTTGGTGACTTTTTGTATTCATAAAAGTGTCCCTTCATGAAAAATTTCACCCTTCCTCTTTTGTCTTCACTTGGTGACTCTTGGAATTCCCCAAGATGACTCTTCATGGGAAAATGTGTCCCACCCTTCTTTTGTCTTTACCCTACGGCTCTTTGACTTCTCCATGGGCCCTTCTTTTGTCTCATATGCAACCAAAAATATATTCATTAATATTAAATAAATATTAACTCACATTAGCCAAGATATATCTATTACAAATATCATTAAATGCAATGGGGCCTTTATCACCAAAAATGCTAGACCTTTGACATGAACGATAACATTTCCAACAATTGATATCTTGAGAGGTTTAATAGGAAATTAGTGAGAGTATGAGTGTAAGAACCATTTTGATAAGGATATCATCTCTTAGGATTAGTTTATATAAATATTTTAAGGGAGATACTTGTCTAAGAAATTTTACAAAATCAAATAGATGATTTTAATAACTTAAACCCATGAGGTTGGATAGTTTCCTAGTAAGAGAGTAGAATTTTTGAATATCTTACAATATGTTTCTTATACATGGGATGATAATATCCTAGAGAACCATTTTGTTAGAGGGGTTAATACAAAAATTGGTGATGTAGTTTGAATCTTCTTAATCCTTAAATTCATGGTGTAGAATTCATACTTGGCTAAAGATAACTAAGTGTGATTTTAGGATACCTAAAAGAAGCTTGTATATTTTATGCAGTCAAACTAAGACAATAGTTTTAGGGGCTCACAACCATCACCTAGTTTGGGTTTTAGGTTAACAAAAAATCCTTAAAGACTAACATATAAATAATAAAATTACCCCATTAGGGTCCTTATCATGAATTTGGATGTATAATATAGGGTCAAGGCTTGTGTAGGAGACAATAGAGAGTGAGTATGGTACCCACTCAAACATAATAGTGAAGGTAGATGGGTGAAAATGATTATAGAGAATATAAGATATGTGGGGTTAATAACACTCTCTCTCCACAATGGGATGGTTTTTATATTTGTGGCAATCCCCATTGGGAGAAAAAATATCCAAAGAGAAGCACAATTTCCTTAGGGTGAAAGGCAATAGTTTTAGAGAAGGAAGTTGGAGCTATAAGATAAGCACACCAAATTTATGCAATAATTGATGAAAAATACGTAAATTATCATGCCACATTGATTTATACCATAATTATGATTGGAGGTATATCATCATCCATTCTATTTGACTAAAAGGCATCATAATCCTTAATTTCCCTTGTAACCATGGACCATTTTGGGATAGTGGCATCTAGGAAATCAAACCATTTGGAAGTTGAGAAGACATCTAGGGTCAATAATACCATTATAAATTTGGTTAATTATTTCATACTTGACCTTGGTTTGTTCACTACCACCTTGTAATTGCACATCTTTCCTTTGGAGCTTATGATGTTATTATATGTATAGATTTTATTAATACCTACACAACATTAGTGGATGGTTATGAAAAACTTGTGTATTATAGGGATACTTTTGGAGTTGAAGTATTTATTTTAGGAATTTTGGGTCCAATTTCACTCTGCATGATCTTTTCAATCCATATTTAGTTGATTACCCATAAAGGGTATAAACTATAAGTTATTTTTGTGAATGGTAGATTTAAGGATGAGGTTACATAGGCCACTCTAGATGCTCAGTATTACATCCTAAGTGAGATATTAAATTATGTATATATATATATATATATATATATATATATATATATATATATATATATTCAAGGGTGGCAAATATTTATAAGGATACATTTAATATGACCAACCATGAGCTTAATGATATCAATATCCAATTATAAGACATTTTTATAAGGGATATATTCTTGTGTCCCATTAGGATTCCCATGTATAATTCATGAAAAAGGATGGGTCCCTCTACTTGTGCATTTATAACTAGTATTGAAATAAGGTTAAAATTAAGAAATAATACCATTTTACAAATATTAATCACTTATTTTATTAGATAAAGTGATACAAGGTGTTATCTAAAATCAATCTCAAGTCAGGGTATCATCAACTCAGGATTGTATATGTTGATATTCATAAGATTGACTTTTTAACACTATATGTCCAATATGAGTTCATAGTTATACCTTTTAGGTTTAATAACAATCCAATAAGATTTATGATATTGATTAATATAGTGTTCTAAGATTATTTGGATCAATCTATTTATATTTTCCTTGATATATTTATTTTCTCTCGATCTATTGAGGATCGTGGGATTACCTAGTGAAAGTATTACAATGTTTGAGGGATAACTAGATTTATGTTAGCATTAGAAAATGTTTATTTTTTCTAGATAGAGGTGTAATATTTTGGATATATTATTTCATGGGAGAGAATCTAAATATGTCCCTCAAAGATAAAATTAAATTTAAATTAGCCTACAGACAAAAATGTCATATTGGTCAATAGTTTCATGGGATTTATAGGGTGCTATAGGAAGTCATTAATAAATGTTCCCACATAGGTCACCCCATCACTTACATTAAAATTAAAGGGCATAATTATGTTTGGATAGATAATTTTGTCATATCCATTTAGATTCTAAAGTAGTGTTTCACTGGTGCTCCAATTCTTGTAGTTCTAGATCCAATGAAAGACTTCTTAGTTTATATCAATGAATATAAGGAGGATATATGATCTATATCTTAAAATAAGGTATGGTGGTGGTCTATGAGTCATTAAATATAAATAAATATGAGCTCAAGTACCCCACTCATGACTTTTATTTTACGACAATGATTCGTACGTTTGTCTAGAAGTGCCACTTTCTATTGGCTCAATTATTTTTGAGGATTTATCACTTGATTCTATAAGACATCTTCATAAAAAAATAACCTAAATTATCATACATGAAATTATATGTAAATTGAACATGATTATTAACTTTTACATATACTATAGTAATGGAAATGAGAATGTTGTTTCATATGCCCTTAAAATTAGGTGCCACTATATATTAACTATGAGTGTAAAGACCGATTTAAAGCATAAAATCCTTGAAAACCTCCCATAGGATAATATGTATCAAGGGAAGGGACTATTAGGTTCTCAAAGGGCCCTAGTGTAATTTTTTTCAAGTCATTCCATTTATTTCAATGGTCTCCTTCATAGTAAAGAGAAAATTTATGTAATTAATTTAGGAAATAATCATTATTTTATTTTGATAGAGGCCCATTTATCCATGAACTTAGCTCATCTAGGCATTCAAAATATGTATGAAAATTATATTTATTTGTAATTTTGTGTTATTTTATGTAGAGATATAATATTTTTCATCTTGATGCATTGATTTCTATAGGGCAAAAATAGAGAACCAAAATACTACAAGGATTCTATATCCCCATAATAATTCTAAGTGGTATTAGATACCATTTTTATGGAGTTTATTATTGTCTTCCTTGTGTCCACTTATTGACATTATGTCATCATGGTAAATTAAAAAAAATTGTTAAAGGTTTGTATTTATGACCAATAAAGACATAGTATAATACCATAATAGTGGTTAGGGTGTTCTTGGATAACATTTTCAAGATACATGTGATATTATATGATGTTATATATAACAAGGGTCTAATGTGAACATTGAATTTATGGACCACGTTTAAGGAGGTATTGGTAACTAAGATCAACTTTAGCATGTGTTATTACCCCAAGAAACATGGATAAACCAAGAGGTTGAACTAAATGTTAGATTAAACTCTACTCAGGTATGTGATGGATCAATACTTATAATTGGAGGATTAGTTCTACCTAGTGAAGTTCACCTATGAAAATAGATATCATAGATACCTTTATATGGCACCATAAAGAACAATATATGGTAGAGAGTGTAAGAACCAATTGAGTTTGGATCAAATTAAGGACCTTATTACTATTAGACTTGTGATGATGTATGTATGGAGTACTAGGTAATTTTCATATGATAATGCCTTAAATAGGTATAAGAGTTTTATAAGTACATTTATTATAATAGATTGGACCAAAATTTCTCTTAAAGTGACAAATTTTTTATCTAAGAATGACTAAATAATATCCCCATACATTATTTAAAAGGATATAAGCTATCCATTTGCATTATGGGAAGATATTATATCTTTGAGATGGTTGGTAATGTAGGAACATCACTACCTCCATCGTACATAGGATCTATTTGTAAAGTCTAGAGTAAATAGAATGTAATTTTTATCATTTTAGGGAGTTAAGATTAATTCAAAAGTGTTCATAAGTTTACAATTTTGAATTAAGGACCTCTTTGGCAATTTCTCATGAAGAACTTAATTTGAATTTTCAAATTTGAATGTGAAATCTAGGAAGCTTAATTTGATTTGTTAAAAGAAGTCTCATGTCATGTTTTACCTAGGTAGGTTTTACTAATTTTCAAGAGTGCATGAATCACTTAATGAGTCACCTTTAAGGTTAATATAGTAGTTATATAGTTCTCTAATGTACCTAAATAAGTGGAGAGTTAGCTATAATTGGTTTTGGAGTCTTATAGAATAGGTAAGCATTTATCGTTGACATTCATTCAATGAAGAAGAAAAGTTGTAGGGATTTTAATTTAAATGTGTATGGAAAAGCATACCCAAAAAATGTAAGCATATAGTTTCTTGATTGAAAATAAAGTTGTGACAGTCCCTATATTTTTGTGTGTGAACAACAATCTTGATGTGTAAATAGAGTATAAAGGATTTCAATAAAGACATGTTTTTGTCAATTTATGAAACTTTGGTAATTTTGATGTCTTAGATTATGAAGTTTTTATATGATCCTTGAATTTTTTTTCAAATTTTTGGTTTAATAACTAAAGATATACTCTACATTCTCTGTGTTTACCATGAACTCTATGTTTAGAGATTTTAAGAAATTAAATAATCATCATGTGATGTTTAAAGATATTATAGGTTATGAAGTTGACTGTAAATTTTCAATTTAATGCTAGTGTATTGAATATGGTTATATGATGAGTTTAATAAGTATTGATGATAAATTTCCTAGTTGAGAAGAAGGTGTCTTAGAACCAAATTACCTAGTTTTTAGAGAAATAATCTTGACATTTAATTCTATATCAATGAGGAAATATTTTCTATAGTCAACTACTATTATTTCAAGTAACATTAGTGAGTGTATATTTTTTACTTATAAAGGTTTTTTATGTCTTTGAAATCACTCATTTTATGATATATGGTATAAACCACTATACAGTTGTGTAGTAAATAAATACTATTACATAGTCCATCCAATGACCTCTTATAATGTCATGGCAAAAGTGTTAAATGGATAACCTAAATTATTAATAAATAAGTAAAGATAATTATGAAATGGATATTCAAAGGGTGAAGTATGCATTTAAAAATAGCTAAGAGTTTATCATGTCTTAATAGAGTAACAAAACACCTGTCATAATTTTATATCCCCACAGATGGACATAGTTTTGTTGTTTTGACACAATATTATTAGAATAATAAAATTGATACAAACTTAAAGAAATTGAGAATTAATAACCTTAGTTTGAAAGCTCATTATTGGAGATGTTTTGTATAAGGGAGGTAGACATATAATGATTCACACAATACCTTGAAACCCATAATGCTTTGAGTAAACCTCCAATGTTTGTCTTTGGGTTCATATAGATTGTAGGCACCTGAGACTTTTTGATATAGTCCATATAAGCTATTATTAAAATGATAAATATATATGCTATTAGTTATAATACTTCAAGTAAGAGGTCTAGATAGAGTTGGATAATAGTGATCTAAGTGCCAATAGAGACAAGATAAGGTGAAGATTATAAGGAGCTAGTTCATATATAACGTTAATCAAAGAAGAAGCACATCATGATGATGCTTATGTAGAGAGTGAGTGTGAATGTTTATATGAAATTAATGATGAGATAAAACCATAAAAAACCAATAAAAAATATTATGAACAAAGATTAAGAGAGCCACAATACATCAATAAAAATAATAAGAACTAGTAGACATTTTGGTATAGGTAAGGTAAGAGGTGAAGTTTTACTTCTTGTTTTCACTCATTAATAACTAATATAAGGAAACCCTTTGCATAATTTGGTATCATATTAAGTTTATTTTTTGATAAAGTTTGTTTTATTTTTGAGATTATTGATTCCATATGTAAGAATGTTTTGTTAGATGCGTGTTGAATATTAGTTTGAGAAGATGTTGTATGAAGTGGCTAATTAGAATAAAGGAATAAGGTGAGAGGTTATAGGTATATTTGAAAGTAGAGGTATTAATAAGTGAAATAAAATTAGAGGTGGCAAAGCTCTTACCTAAGAAGGCTTAGAAAAAAGAGAGCCAGTGAGATCTCCAAGGAGAAAGAAGATCATAGGTGAGCTTGAGAGAGTCCTATATGTAGGACAAGATAAAACTAAGACCCAAGTTATTTCATGATGTGGTAAGTAAGAAAATGATTATCATAAATAAGAATAGGTCTAAATGAGACCAAAAAATCGATATGCATCTTAGTTGAGATGAGGATAGAGAAAAAGAAGAGGTGAAATGGTAAGGTTGGGAAAAACCACCACAAATATAAGATAGTGCATGAAGACACCAAGAAGAAGATGGAGATGGATAAAGAGATGGTAGATCTGAGGAAATAAATGGATGAGATGCTGACCAAGATAGATCAGTTGAAAGAGATTGTGCACCCACGTCTTGGATGGGTCATGAGAAAGAAGTGACTCAAGTGGCCAATCAAGTGATTTGTGGAGAAGAGAATAAGATAAAATATGAGTTTGAAATCAAGGAAGAATATAAAGAGAAACAAGGAGGTGAATAAGCCTCAAGTGATTATGACTAATGAATTCTTTGAATGTTTGCATTTAAGTAACAAGTTGTAAGAAGGATTGAATCATGAGTAGCATACTAGTAAAGAAGAAATTGATTGGATGGCTAAATATGGGGACACAATCATACATTACCCTAAAGAGGGTGATCCATTATAAGAAGATGATGAATAAAGAGAAGTTACATCAGTGCCATACCTTATAATGATAATGAAGGAGGAATAATTTAGTCAAGTAAGAATTGAGGAAAGTGAAAAAGTAAAAGGTATTTATTTCAATGTCATTTTTAATGAAAATATTAATATAGATGTTGTTGAATATGAGTTGTATGAAATTATATTGAGGATAATATATGTGATGGTTGAAGGACAAGAAGGTAAAGTAGTATATGATTAAGTGGTTGACACACATGAGGTGGAGTTAATAGAGAATGGAGAGGAAGCACAACTTGAAGTGCTTGGAAGAACTATATTATATTAGGATGGATTACTTTTTTGGGCACCAATTGAAGATAAAGGTGATGAGAATGAGTACATAACAAAATAGGAGAATCTATGGTAGAAAATAATGGAATAATTTGATGATATAAATATCATAGGAGACAAGGAGATCATCATGGTCATTAAGTATGCATTGGAAATAATCTTAAGCTAGGAAGAAGAAGAGTTGTGAAGAAATGAACAATGAGAATTCCAAAGGAGTAAGCAAGAAGTGGTTTTTGTTGACATGTTGTTTCATGTACAAGTCATGTGAATATCAGTTACCAAAGATTGGGAAGATGTAAAACAAGAGAAAAAACAAGAAGTGGAATGAGATAAAGAAGAATCCAAGAGGAGCCATCATGAGAAAGCATCATAAATTCCTATATGTTTCTAATAGGCCTTAGGATCTATGTGAGCATGATCTTGGATGAAATATGTTGTAAATAATCATCAATGCTAAAACAATTTCACTTTCCATGAAAGTTTCTTTCTCTTCAGTAGTATGATGCATGAGAACCACTAGCAAAATTGTATATAAGATCTATTTGGCATGTCTAGAGTCAATACCGAGTTGTTTTAATCATTTATGGAGTTAAGAGTCACTCATAATTATTAATAATTTGACATGTTTGAATTAGGGACCTCTTTGGAATTTTCATACCAATAGCTTAATTTGAATTTTCAAATTCGAATATGAAGTCTAGGAGGCTTAATTTGACTTGTTAAAAGAAGTCTCATGTCATTTTTTTTCTATGTAGGTTTCAATAATTTCCAAGAGTGCATGACTCACTTAATGAGTCACCTTGATGGTTAAGATAGTATTCATATAGTTCTCAAATGTACTTAAAGAAGTGGAGAGTTAGTTATAACCAATTTTGGAGTTTTTAAGAATAGGTACATGTTTGTTTTCAACATTAATTCAATAAATAAGAAAAGTTATAGGGGTTTTAATTTGAATTTGTATGGAAAAGGAAACCCTAGGAGTGTAAACATATAGTTTCTTGATTGAAAATAAAGTTGTGATAGTCCCTAAAATTTTGTGTGGGAATAACAGTCTTGATGTGTAAAAAAAGTATAAAGGATATTTCAATAAAGACATGATTTTGTGCATTTGTGGAAATTTGGTAAGTTTTATTCCTTGGCTTATGATGTTTTTATATGATCCTTGAATTTATATTCAAACATATATTTGAATAATTCAAGACAAACTCTGCCTTCTCTATGTTTACCATGTAGTCTATGTTTGGAGATACTAAGGAATATAATAATCATCATGTGATCTTTAAAGATATTGCAATTTATGAAATTGACTATAAATTGTGAATTGAATGTTAATTTATTTAATATGGTTAAACAATGAGTTTAATAAGTATATATGATAAGTTGAGGAGTTGATAAAAAGGTGTCAAATAACCAAATTACTCGATTTCTTGAGTAAGAACCTTGACATCGAATTTTGTATCAATGAGGAAAGATTTTCTATAGTCAACTACTATTACTTGTGTTAACATTGGTGAGTGAAGATTATTTACTTATAAAGGTTTCTCATGTCTTTAAAATCACTCAATTCATGCTATATGATATAAAATTCTATATAGATCTGTAGTAAATAAATACCATTGCATAGTCCATCAGATGACCTCTTAGAATGTTGTGGCAAAGGTGTTGATTTCACAACCCAATATCTTAAGAAAGAAGTAAATATAGTTATCAAATAGGTATTCAAAGATTCAAAGATGTATTTGAAACTAGCCTGGATTTTATCATGGATTCATAGAGTAAGAAAAACTATCACCATTCTATATCCTCATGGTTGGACATAGTTTTATAGTTTTCACATAGTATTATTAAAATAATACCATTGATAAAAACATAAATAAATTGATAATTAGTCACCTTAGTGTGAAAGATCGTGAATGGAGACATTATATATAAGGGAGGTAGACATAGAAAAATTCACATAATACATTGAAACCCATATTCTTCAAGTAAACCTCTAATATCTATCTTCAAGTTTATATAGACTATAAGAACTTGAGACTTTGTGATACATTCCATATAAACTATTGTTTAAAATAGGAAATATAGATGCTATTAAGTATAATACTTCAATAAATATGTCTAGATAGAGTTGGATAATAGTAATTTGAGTGCTAATAGAGACATGACAAGGTGAAGAATATAGGGAGCCAATTCATATATAACTTTCATTAAAGAAGAGACATAACATGATGAGGTTTATGTAGATAGTGAGTGTGAATTTTTAAATGAAATTAATGATGAGATAATACCATAAACAACCAATAATTAAGTATTATGAACTGATATTAAGAGAACCAAGGTACATAGGGAAAAAAAAAAGAGCCAGTAGACATTTTGGCAGAGGTAAGGTAAGAGGTGATGTTTTGTTTCTTATTTTCATTCATTAATAACCAATGTAAGGAAATACTCTACATCATTTGGAATCTGAGTAGCTTTATTTTGTGACAAGGTGTGTTTTGGTTTTGAGATTATTGATTTCATATGTAATAAGATTTTGTTAGATGCATATTAAATGTTGGTTTGAGAAGATGTTGTATGAAGTGGCTAATGATAATGAAAGAATAAGGTAAAGAGGTTTCACCAATATGTGAAAAGAGATGGAATAATAGGTGAAATAATGTGAGAGATGGAAAACCCTTGGCTAATAAGGCTTAAAGAGAAGAGAATGAGTAAGAGATCTAAGGATATAAAAGCTCATAGGTGAGATTGAGAGAGTCCTATAGGTAGGACAAGAGAAAAAGAAGACCCAAGTGAGGTCATGATGTGGAAATTAAATAAGGCTTGTAAGAAATAATAATATGTCCTTATGAGCCCCAATAATTGATAGGCATCTTAGTTGAGATGAGAGAGAGAGAGAGAGAGAGAGAGAGAGAGAGAGAGAGAGAGAGAGAGAGAGAGAGAGAGAGAGAGATGAGAGAGAGAGAGAGAGAGAGAGAGAGAGAGAGAGAGAGAGAGAGAGAGAGAGAGAGAGAGAGAGAGAGAGAGAGCATGATGAGGTTTATGTAAATAGTGAGTGTGAATTTTTAAATGAAATTTATGATGAGATAATACCATAAACAACTAATAATTAAATATTATGAATTGATATTAAGAGAGCCAAGGTACATAGGGAAAAAAAACTTAGAGCCAATAGACATTTTGGTAGAGGTAAGGTAAGAGGTGATGTTTTGTTTCTTATTTTCATTCATTAATAACCAATGTAAGGAAAGACTATAAATCATTTGGAATCAGAGTAGGTTTATTTTGTGACAAGGTGTGTTTTGGTTTTGAGATCATTGATTTCATATGCAAGAATATTTTGATAGATGCATGTTAAATGTTGGTTTGAGAAGATGTATGAATTGGCTAATGATAATGAAAGAATAAGGTAAATAGGTTTCACTTATATGTGAAAAGAGAGGGAATAATAGGTGAAATAATGTGAGAGATGGCAAACCCTTGGCTAATAAGGCTTAAAGAGAAGAGAACGAGTGAGAAATCTAAGGATATAAAAGCTCATAGGTGACCTTGAGAGAGTCCTATAGGTAGGACAAGAGAAAAAGAAGACCTAAGTGAGGTCATGATGCAGAAATTAAATAAGGCTTGTAAGAAATAATAATAGGTTCTTATGAGACCCAAGAATTGATAAGCATCTTAGTTGAGAATAGACACCACAATTAGAAGATAGTGTCTAAAGACACCAAGAAGAAGATTGAGATGGAAATGATGAGGTAATGGATGGATGAGATGATAATTGAGATAGAGTAGCTAAAAGATATTTTTAACCCACATCTTGGATGGGTCATGAGAAAGAAGCCACTCAAGTGGCCAATCAAGCAATGTTTAGAAAAGAGAATAAGATAAAAGATAAAGTTAAAGGAAAGGAAGCCTAGAAATCAAAACAAGGAGTTAAAATAAGCCTCTAGTGATTATGACCATTGAATTCTTTGAATGTTTGCATACATGTGACAAGTTACAAGAAGGATTTAATCATGAGCAACATACTAGTCAAGAAGAAATTTATTAGATAGTTGGGTATGGGGACACAATCATATGTTACCCTAAAGAGGGTGATCCATTGGAATAAGATGAATAAAAAAGAGGAGTTAGTACAGAAATATAACTCATTATGATCATGAAAGATGAAGAATTTAGTCAAGTAAGCATTGATAAAAGCCATAAAGTACAAGGTATTCATTTCAATGTCATTTTTTATGAATATATTGATATAGATGTTATTGAATATGGGTTGTATGTAAGTATATTAAGGCTATTGGATGTGTTGGTTGAAGGAAAAGAAGGTAAAATAACATATGATGAATTGGTTGACACACATGAGGTGGTAGTAATAGATAGTGGAGAGGAAACAAAAGTCGACGTGCTTAGAAGAACTAAATTTTAGTAAGATAGAGTGATTTTTTGGGTACCAATGGAAGATAAAGGTGATGATAATGAGTACATAACAAAAGAGGATAAGATATTATAGAAAATAATGGAGTAATTTGGTGATATAAGTCTCATAGGAGATAAGGAGAGTAACATGGTAGTTGAGTTAGCATTGGAAAGTATCTTGAGCCAAGAAAAAATAAGAGTTGTCAAGAATTGAACAAGGAGAATTCCAAAGGACCAAGTAAGAAGTGTTTTTAGTTGACATTTTTGTTTCATGTGCAATTCATATGAGGAAAAAAAATTAATAAAAGTTTCCAAAGATTGGAAAGATTCAAAATAAGAGGAAAAGTAAGATGAGGAATGAGAGAAAGAAGAATAAAGGAGGAGCCATCATGATCAAGCATAATAAATGCCTATATCTTTCTAATAGGCCTTAGGATCTAGGTGGGCATGAGCTTGGATGGAATATGTTGTAAAGAATCATCAATGCTAAAAATTTTTATGACTTTCATTGAAATTTTCTTGCTCCTTGGTAGTATGATGTAGGAGCATCATTACCTCAATTATACATAGGATCTACATTCTAAGTCTAGAGTCAATATCAAGTTTTTTTAGTAATTTTATGCAGTTAAGAGTCATTCAAAAATTGCTAGGAAGTTGAAAAGTTTGAATTAATGACCTATTTTTAATTTTCCTACCAAGAGCTTAATTTGAATTTTAAAAATTGAATGTGAAGTATAGGAGGCTTAATTTGACTAGTTAAAATACGTCACATGTCATGTTTTATATAATTAGGTTTCAATAATTTTGAAGAGTGCATGAATCACTTAATGAGTCACCTTGATGGTTAAGTTATTATTTATATAGTTCTCCAATGTACCTAAAAAAGTGGAGAGTTAGTTATAACTAGTTTTGGAGTTTTTTAGAATAGGTAAGCATTTTTTTCAACATTCATTTAATGAAAAATAAAACTTTTATGTGTTTTAATGTGAATGTGTATGTAAAATGAAACCCCAATAATGTAAGCATATAGTTTATTGATTGGAAATAGAAATGTGATAGTCCCTACATTTTTGTGTGGGAACAATATTATTGATGTGTAAAAAGAGTATAAAGGATATTTCAATAAAGACATGTTTTTATGCATTTGTGTAACTTTGGTAATTTTGATGCCTTGGATTATTAATTTTTTATATGATCCTTAAAGTTTTATTTAAACGTATGGTTGAACAATTCAAGATATACTATGCCTTCTCTATGTTTATCATCCACTCTATGTTTGGAGATATTAAGGAATAGAATAGTCATCATGTGATCTTTAAAGATATTGCAGGTTATGAACTTGACTGTAAATTGTCAATTAAATGCTAAATTATTGAACATGGTTATATTATTAGTTCAAGAAGTATCTATGATAAGTTTCCTAGTTGGGAAAAAGGTGTCATGGAACCAAATTACCCAGTTTCTTGAGTAAAAACCTTGACATTGAATTATGTATCAATGAGTAAAGATTTTCTATAGTCAACTATTATTATTTATGTTAACATTGGTGAGTGTGGATTGTTTAATTATAAAGGTTTCTCATGTATTTTAAATCAATCATTTCATTCTATATGATATAAACTACTATATAGTTCTGTAGTAAATAAATACTATTGCACAGTCCATCAAATGACCTCTTAGAATGTTGTGGCAAAGGTGTTGAGTACACAACACAAGATCTTAATAAAGAAGTGAAGATAATTATCAAACATGTATTAAAAGTGTGAAGGATGCATTTGAAATTATCTTGGATTTTATCATGGATTCATAGAGTAATAAAAACCTTTCACCATTCTATATCCCCATGATTAGACATAATTTTCTTGTTTTCACATAGTATTAATATATTAATACAGTCAATACAAACTTAAAGAAATAGAGCATTAATCACCTTAGTGTGAAAGATCATGATTGGATAAGTTCTATAGAAGGGAGGTAGACATAAAACAATTCACATAATACCTTGAAACCCATAATGCTTCGAGTAAACCTCCAATATTTGTCTTTGGGTTTATATAGACTGTAGGCACTAAGACTTTATGATCCAATCCATATAAACTATTGTTGAAATGAGAAATATATATTCTATGAAGTATAGTACTTCAAGAAATAGGTATAAATATAGTTGGATAATAGTGATCTAAGTGTAAATAAAGACAAGACAAGGTGAAGATTATAGGGATCCAATTCATATATAACTTTCATCAAAGAAGAGGCATAACATGATGAGGTTTATGTAGAGAGTGAGTTTCATTGTTTAGACGAAATGAATGATGATATAATACCATAAAACACCAATAAAAAAATATTTTGAATATAGATTAAAAGAGCCAAGGTACATCAAGAAAAAGAATCAAATCCAATAGACAATTTGGTAGAGGTAAATTAAGATGTAGAGTTTTGTTTCTTGTTTTCATTCATTAAGAACCAATGTAAGGAAACCATTTGCATCATTTGGTATCATAGTAGGTTTATTTTATGACAAAGTATGTTTTGGTTTTAAGATTATTTATTTCATATGCAAGAATATTTTTATTAGATGCATGTTGAATTTTGGTTTGATAATATGTTGTATGAAGTGGCTAATGAGATAGAAGGAATAAGGTGAAGAGGATATAGGTATGTGTGAAAGGAGATGTAGTAATAAGTGAAATAATGTGATATGTGGAAAATTCCTTAGCCAAGAAGGCTTAGAGAAAAGAGAGATAGTGAGAGTTCCAAACTTTTATCACTTTCATTAAAAATTTTTTGCTCCTCGATAGTATGATGCAAGGACATCACTACCTCAATTATAATTAGGATTTATTTGGTAATTCATGAGCCAATATTAATATTTTTTAGTAATTTTAGGGAGTTAAGAGTTATTCAAAACTATTAGGAAGTTGATAAGTTTGAATTAAGGACCTCTTTGGTATTTTTTTTCCAAGATCATAGTTTGAATTTTCAAATTTGAATGCGAAGTCTATGAGGCTTAATTTGACTTGTTAAAAGAAGTCTCATGTCATGTTTTGTCTAGGTAGGTTTCAATAATTGTCAAGAGTGCATGAATCACTTAATTAGTCACCTTGATGTTTAAGATAGTGTTTATATAGTTCTCTAATGTACCTAAATAAGCAGAGAATTAATTATAACAAGTTTTGGAATCTTTTATAACAAGTAAGTGTTTGTTGTCAACATTCATTCAATGAATATAAAAAGTTTTAGGGGTTTTAATTTGAATTTGTATGACAAATGAAACCCAAGGAATTTAATAATAGATTTTATTTATTGAAAATAAAGTTATGATATTTTATACATTTTTATGTGGGAACAACAGTCACGATGTGTAAACAAAGTATAAAGGATATTTCAATAAAGACATATTTTTGTGCATTTGTGGAACTTTGGTAAGTTTTATGAAAATTTTTATTAATTTTTTATATTATCCTTGAATTTTTATTCAAATATATGGTTTAATAACTCAATATAGACTCTACCTTCTTTGTGTTTACCATGCACTCTATGTTTGGAGATATTAAGGAATAGAACAATCATCATGTGATATTTATAAATATTGTAGGTTATGAACTTGACTGTAAATTGTCAACTAAATGATAATGTATTGAATATGGTTATATGTTGAGTTTAGTAAGTATCTATGATAATTTTGATAGTTTAAAAAAAGGTTTCATAGAACCAAAATACCTAGTTTCTTGAGCAAGAACCTTAGCATCAAACTATGTATCAATGAGGTGATTTGTGATAGTCGACTACTATTATTTATGGTAACATTGATGAGTGTGGATTGTTTACTTATAAATGTTTCTCATGTATTTAAAATTATTTATTTCATTCTATATTATATAAACCACTATAAAATTATGTATTAAATAAATACTATTGCACAATCCATGAGATGACCTCTTAGAATGTTGTGGCAATGTTGTTGAGTGCACAACCCAAGATCTTAAGAAATAAGTAAAGATGATTTTCAAATGGGTATTAAATGTATGAAGGATGAATTTTACATTATCTTGTATTTTATCTTGTCTTCATATATTTAAAAAAACTATCACCATTATATATCCCCATAGTTGGATAGAATTTTATTATTTTCATGCAATATTATTAAAATAATACAGTTAATAAAAAGTTAAATAAAATAAGCATTAGTCACCTTAGTGTGAAATATCATGATTAGAGATGTTATATATAATGGAGGTAGACATATAAAAATTAACACAATACCTTGAAACCTATAATTCTTCAAGTAAACCTCTAATGTTTGTCTTTGGGTTCATACAGACTATACGAACTGAAGACTTTTTAATATAGTCCATATAAAATAGTTTTGAAATTAGAAATATAGATGCTATGAAGTATAACACTTCAAGAAAGAGGTATAGATAGATTTGGATAATAGTGATATAAATGATACTAGAGACAAGATGAGGTGAAAATTATAGGGAGCCAGTTCATCTATAACTTTCATCAAATAAGAGGAATAACATTATGAGTATTATGTAGAGAGTAAGTGTAAATATTTTGATGAAATTAATGATGATATAAGACCATAAATAGCCAATAATGAAATATTCTGAACATATATTAAGAGAGCCAAGGTACATCAAGAAAAATAATCAAATCCAGTATACATTTTGGTAGAGGTATGGTAGGAGGTGAAGTTTTGTTTCTTGTTTTCAGTTATTAAGAACCAATGTAAGGAAACCCTTTACATTAGTTAGACTAGTTTCTTAATACCTAGCCTTTCCATCTAGCCTATCACATTTTCATGACATTTTCCATGCTTATTTTTTGAGGTAATATGTTTTATACAATTCTCACATTTTGGACTATATGGTTTTTTAGGTAAAGGATGGCATGTAGCTCATTTTAGAATCCGTTCTTATTTTTTATCATCAAATTATAATATTTTGAAGTTGAGAATTGAACCAATTTAGGTTTAATTAGATCTATACAATGAGATAAGAACCACTCTTGAGGATGCTAATTTATTTTAGACCCAATACCTGTGCCTCTTATAGTGACATAAGAATGAATTATCATTTACAAGGAGAGAAATTTTATTGCGATTACTTCTACTAGTTGTACCTCATTTTTAATTTTCTATCTAGCCATTTTGTGTAATATCTGTATTTGAATAGGGTGTCTAGACACTTTTTATTCCATAATTATTTGTGTTTCTTTTTATTATTATCATTCTATTATGTGGATGTGGCATATGTATGCCATTATTTATTATCACTTGGTTTATGTCATAATTCCATTTTAAACCTTAGTTGTGTGTTACATGTAAAATATACATTTCATAAATATAATTAATTCTATATCATGGTTCACCTTTCATATATCATATTACATAATATATAATCAACATTTCATAATTATCATTTTATCATGGTTCACCATGTGTATCTTAACTAAATATACTAGAAAATTATTATTTATTACAAAATTGTTTCATTGTATATGCATAATATATTTTTGGGAATTATTAAGTGTGCCTTGAGTGTAAAATCATAGGTTGTGGGAAAACATGATAGGGACAAAGGTATTTTATGAAACTTGTAACACAAGACATTGCTTAACCCTTGCATTGACCACATTGATCACCCTTATGCATCCTTTATGTGCATCCTAGTGACCATATACCCAATACCCATTTCACCTAAAGGAGACCCATGTATATTTTGAAATTAACCTTCACCATTCCCCTTTTATTATGCCTACCTCTCTAAAAACTATAATTGTTTTGATTAAGGTAAGCCCACTTTTGACTTGTGTGGGATTCAACCCAAGAACATACAGGAGGCCTAGGTCTCCCATAAAATCAAAAACCAAACCCATAGGAAAAACCTAAAATATTACAAAAATTGTAAGAGGGAAAAAAAGAACATGGTGACCAATATAGAAGAAAGAACATAATTAGAGTCTCAAGTAAAGTAGGAACTAGTCAATCCTAAAATATAAATCCATCATGGCACAAAAGGAAAAATCATTAAATAATCACAATTCATCATGGACCTAGACCACATCTAGATGAGGATTGAGAGGATATGTATCCAATTTTGACAATGAAGGTTACATCCTTCTTATTTTATCCAAAAGGACATCATTCAAAATGTCAAAAGGGAGGGATGGGCTCCCTCATGGTTCCCATATTATGAAGTCATAGTATTCCCCCAAATTAACCATTAAATATGTGCATCTATTTCCTTTTCTAAAAACATGAACCAGAGAGAAATCCTAGGAAGAATACAAAAGGATCCCAGTGTTTGAAATCTCCTTTTCGATAGTCTAGGAGGTTATAGACTCCTTTTGTAGATAGTTAAAGATGTTAAGGGAGTCACCTTAAATATACAACTTCAAAATTCCTTTATCACATGAAACCTTGATACCATAGAGAGATGCCTTAGCTTCAACAACATGATTTGATTTCTCACCCATTTTTACTACATAGGTAATTATAAAGTTTTTGTGACTGTCTCTTATAATTGTAAATTATAATCTGAAATTTATATTTTAAGTTTGGATAAATATAGTAAAATTATTAAATTCAACACCTCTCCTCTATCAATTATCTCAATACCATAGGCTAGGCTCCTAACATTCTCTTGGAATCAAGTTTATGTAGGTCAACCCATGAGGGTAGACAGATGTCCACTCATCATTTAGAATTTTGGGAAACAACCCATTCCCATTATATTACTTATTTTTTCTTACAATCCTCATTTTTTGTGGGTTGATAAAGATGAAGAGAGAAGAGTAGGAATGAGGTAGAGGATGAGACAAAAATGCATTGATTGGTGGACATAAGGTAAGAGTCTTATGCATTTTTATATTTATATTTTTATTTCCTTGTAAGAATAAATTTCTACAAGTATTTTCTGTCCACTTGGGCCTAGTTATTTTTATAAAATAAATTTATTGATATTTTTTATTCTCTATTTATATAAATATTTCAGTCATTTAATGCATATTTCTTGGTATTTCTATTTTAAGAAGGTTTTGCCTATAAATTTTGCTTAGGATTTTATTTCTTGTATGTTAAATAGTAGTGTGTTTAAAATTATACCAATGTCTGAGATCTTTTGTTTTTCATGTATGGGTATAGTAAGAGGGGAACCATGTTGAGCTTCGGGACATGTAAGGGTTACTTTTTGGCTTCCCTTATTATAAGAGTTAGAGACTAGGGATTAAGGTTTGAAATACTTATTATCTCCCCTCTTTTCTTGGAATATGAATGTGAATAAAAATGAAAAATAAGGCTAGATAAAAAACACAATCTTTAGTTTAAAATCCCCTTCCTCACCTCCCCATTGTGTTTTATTATCAAATATGATTTTTCTATTTATTAGTATGAAAATTTGACATGGAAATTCATTTCCCGATGCACTCACATTGATAATTTATAACCCTATGATTTACATATTATAAGTTCCCTAATGTAATGTTTAAAAGTGGTTATACTCCCTTAAGATTTTGGGTTGATGAGGGAGGTAGTGTTGTTGATGTCATATGGATGGGATGTGAGTGCACATCCTATTTCTCATTGGAAAATTCAGAGGTGGAAATGTATAGATTTTTTTTTTACTGAGGCTTCATTATGTATAGTTTTTGAGTTATATTATATTGTAATTTTTTTTCATAACCTATATTATATACGCATATTATTAAAGTTTAAATAGGTTATCTTTGGATATGGTAAAATTTGTATAAAATGAATGATCCTCTATATTTTACTTATTACTATGTATAGTTATTTATAGTTCACTATTGTAGAGATTCATGGATGAGTTCCCTTTTACATAGATAAAGTTTGGTTACTTTTATGAAATGGTGTTTATTTTTATTGTGTATATTACTACTACAATAAATAATTTATTAAGTTGTTAGTGGAAAATAAAGAAATATTATAAATTATTATTTTATTATCTTATTATAAAATATGAATAAGGGGGATGCTTTAATTATTCGTTAATTTGTTTGAGTGATTTATTTAAAAAAACATGTTCATGGGTATTTTCAATTATATTTATTTATATAAAAAATAGTTTCTTGCACGATGTCGATTGCGTGCCCCTATGATTGCTAACTAGAAACTTGGTTTGTCCACCCAATACCCTTACAAAAAGAAATTACCCAAATTTTCTCCTTTTTAGGAATATATTTTAGGGCCCTACACCTTGTTTTGAAGTCTCATATTAACATGATTTCCTCCAAGATGTTATATACTGATATTCTGCTTGTTAAGGATGTAGTTATCTTTACAGTCTAAATCGCATTTCTTATAAATTTTATAACTTCTTGATGGAAATTAATAATTAATGAGTCTAATTGTTAACTCATTTTATGTTATATTTAACCATTTTTTTTTTTTATCTCTTTGGGTACAATTTCTCCACTTTTGTTTTTAAAAATAATGTTTTCTTAACTATCACCATTACTCCCCCATATGGTATGGAAATTCCATTCCTTTCCTTCTATACTAATATTTCCCTATAGCATTCAAAATTTGGGACTTTTGACCCATCATGTTAATTAATTTTAATTAAGATGATTATATATTTTTCTTATGATATAAACCCTAATGAGTACCCATCCTCCAAGGATAATATTTCAATAAATATGATTCCTTTAATACTTGTATTCACATACTAATTTTCAAATTCTATGACATAGGAAAATTTAGTATGAATAATAACCTAGATTGATTGCCTTCATTTGTTTTATGTGGGGATGATGACAGTGTAGCCCATTATTCATTTAAATAGTGCCACCTTATTATAAAATAATTAAATTCAAAATAATGGAAGTAACTAAAATTATTTAAGCTATCAAATATTTAAAGCCCATGAGAGAGTATGCATTGAGGAAATATTAAAAAAATGTCTTGAGTTTATAAAGATCCCATTATTTATTAAAATATTTTCATTATATAATCTATGGGTTGTAAGGATAAAATATTGAGAAAGCATTAAAAGGTGGATATTATCATTAAAATATTTGAGACCTTGAAATATTGAAACCAAAGTGGTGGAAAATATTACATTATTTTACCTTATTTTACTCTTATTTTGAAATCATGGAAATATTTTGCATGGGAAATGACTATAGAGATATGTGTGGAGATATCAAGAAGTTTTTTGCATTAATAGTGACTACAAAATTGATTCCCATTTCACTTATTTATCTTCCATATTTGTAACAAATATGGGGATTCTCCTTATTTTTAGGGTTCTTGGACTTCATAAAATTTCCATATATTTATGATATCTTTCATTTTGATATTTATATCCTTGGAATTTTTCCTATGAGTATTATTTTTTTTCCCCAAAATTTTAGGCAATTGTGTATTGTGTAGACACCTAGATTTTGTACGAAGATTGTTATTTCAATGTTATTAATATAGTTTTTTACACATGCATAAATAGTTTAAATCAATGTCTTATTTTTACTTGCTAGTATGATTTCATTCTTCTCCTTATTCTCTATGAAATCCTATGGTCTTATGTTATGATTTTTTCTATTCTTTTTTATGGGTACTTCAAGGCTTATTTTATATATTTTCCCTTTATTCTTTGGTTTTTATTATTCTTTTATGGATTCAATACGTAAAGTATGTAGTTGAATACACCTTGGGTGGATTCAGTGGCCAATAAAATTATCCCTTATAGTTTCATGGACACTTCTCCCCTTCTTCACATTATTTTATAATTTGAATTTATGTATGTCAATTATTTTCTTTTTATTTGGTAAAATTTCATGCCAATAAGTATTTAATTTAAACTTGATAATTATATATCTAAAATTATTTTATAAAAATAAGTGAAAAACAAGTATCAAGGAATTCTAATTTTATATTCATAAGGTTATTGAAGTCTAAACATACTCTACATAGATTTATTTATGTTCAAAGACTTAAATCAAATATTTAATTTACATATTGTGAAAAAATTAAGGCTATGAAAATGTTTATGTAACTACAAACCTACCTAGAAATAGGAGTTTTAATCCCTTACTCAAATCATCCATTTACTCTACACTATAACTACATTTGATTTGATTCAAGCATGCGGGATATTTAGCTACAACTCCCTTGAGTTTTATCAACATAAATATTTTTTACTTTATATTTTTACATATTTTTAAGAGTAATTAGGTGAATAAGACAAATAATAAAAAATATAATTTACCTCTATGAATCCAACAAAGTAACAATGTATAACTATATGACATCAACTTGCAAAGTAACATAGAAAAAAATATAACATAGAATGTTTTGATTTATAGATTTTGTGACATTAAACATGTTCATTATCATCATAGGAAGTACATATTTTTTTTTTGATTCCACCTTGGTCATATATGAAAATAGGCCAAAATGTATGAAATCCGTCTAGTGAATTTCAGTTTGTTAGACTTCACAAAAATCTTCTATGTCACATGCACAATTTAGATCCAATTATAAAACTAAAACCAATTTGTAGATGTCATTTTTCATAACTCATTTTGTTCACGTTATTCATTACCTGTCCAAAAAAAAATTCTTAATGTTTTTAAATCTTTTTAGCACATAAAGTTTCACCTAATTAAATTTTAGAATAATTTAACTTATATATATTTATGCCATAGTTTTTCTATTTTATTAGTGTCATTATACCTTATCTTCACAAATTTTAGTGAAATTCTATGTTCATCAAAAATATATTTATTTTATAAGGTCATCCCCAGAATTAAATTTCTTATTGTATGAGTTTGACTTGAATTCAAATATATTTCATTGAGCATAATTATATTTTTCATTTTCATTTGGATCTACATCTGCATCTCATATTTGGATCACCTAAACCCTATCTATAACTCAACCAAGGATTTCATGACATATTTTCCTCTACATTTTGTTGTGTTGTTCATTCTCTTTACCATATAATTGGTTAAGGATTTCATTCATTTATTTTATTCCATGCGTTATTTATTATTCTTCTTCATGGCTTATAAATAAAATATAAATTATTTGCATATATATACATCTTTAAATAATTAAAATGTTGATGTTACATGTGATGATAGAAACAATACTGATATGATTGATTGTATGGTATAATTGATTACAAAAAAATCATTATTCTCTAACTGACTTCATCCAAATCTTAAATAAAGTAGTTAATTTTCATAAAATAAAGATGCATATGTAATTTTTTATGTTGTTTGAATTTATATTTGTATCTCTTCTGAGATTCCCATGTTTTAAAATAATAATAATTTCTATATTATGAATAAATATATTAAATGTTTTAGTATTCCTACATAAAATATCATGACTATGATACTTTCCATTAGTGATCAACAAATATAATTTTGTATTTCATTCCTACATTTATAAAATTTTAATGTTATGACTATGAATAATGTTAAATATTTAAATCATGTTCCTAGATATGTCATTTTAATGCCTATTTCATATGGATTGATCTACCACATTTCCAATAATTTTTTGATCATGGATATCCTCAAGCACACATTCATTCCATGTTACTTTATATAGGAGACCATAAATATTTTGGATTAGTCATAATTAAAATAATTCCTATCACATTGGTTGATGATTCCTTAGGGTGATTACATTCTTTACCTAGTATATATTTACATTATTTCTAGTGCTTGTAATATTTTTTCCTAGATTGATTCATCAACAATAATAGACCTCACAACAAATTTGATAATATTCAAAACCTATATCCAAAATAAGATATGCATAATTCTATTTTAATATTTTGATGACATATGCACTCATTAATCTATTAGCTATTTTATCTTCAAATTGAACTTATCTTTACCAACAATATCTTAGCACTTATCATCGATAAGCTCCTTGGAAAGGCTTGAAAATTAATCACATATAATTTTGATTTAGGTACCATAGTTTTAAAAGTTATGTTACATCAACTTAGGGATTTTAAATAAGTTCCTAATGATTCATATCTCATCACCAATCATTAATCTGTAATGGATACCTCAATAATTCAAGCTAATGAAATAAATACACTATTAAGTATTGTGCTACAGAATTCTCAAAATTATTAAAAATTATAGACATTAAATTGAAGATATTATTAGTAATTAAATTTATGGAGTTATAACATATTTTATGTATATATATATGACATGTATCAATATATTAAAAAAATAAAATGCATCTAGTGACTACCATAAAGTCAATGGACATATAACTAAAAATTGTATTACTTTGCAAAAAAAATAATACAATATCTTATTAACCATGATACAATCAAGATTCATAATTCAAAAGCTATAATATTAAATATTGACAAAAACAAATTTAAAAAACCTCATAAACATATACCACTCACCTACAATAATGTGCCATATATGGTTTCCAATGATTTTTAATTGATATATTATTCACCTGGAGAACCTTTGGTAATTAGAATTTTAATGGAATAGAAACACATATATATTTTTGGTATATAATAAAAAAAAAACAAAACATGGTTCTTATTTTCATTTACACAATTGATATGAAAAAAAATATATATCAAAAGTTGTGCCATCTACAACATCTAGCAGTATTATGATATATAAATCTATGATGTAATTAATATGCACAAATTTATTCTATGTTATAACATCCTTGGATCCTTAAAATCATATTTATATATACATGATTAAAAAAAAATGAAAGAATCAATGGATATAATAAATAGATCCATATATTTTTAATATATGGATAAAAAATACTCATAGGATGACACTTTAAGGACTGATAACAATATATATATATATATATATATATATATATATATATATATTGAATCCCATATTGTGATGTGTTAAGTTTTAACCCTAGATGTTATCAGTCCATTTTGAAACAGTGAAATCAAATATTATATGTCATATTTTATTGTTAGTTTTTACATTTTATGACACTTACCTCTTGTATTATATTATCTCTTTTTAAAACACATTTCCCCTATTTTATACGTACACCTATCATGATTTACTACACCTAATAATCTAACATGATATTTTTTATCAATTTATTAGCGTTTCATTACATATGAAAAGTTATGCTACTAAATTCAATTATGAGAATCTTAAATGATTATTATATAAAATTATCCATGATGTCTATATCATATTGGTGATAGATATTGTCCTATATCTGATGCTTACATTTTACATAGAAATTTTGGCACTTATTGTGTTGCATTAGATTATTCATGACTAAAAAAATCAGATTTAAAAATAAATTAAAATTTATTAATTATATCAAATACTTAATGCTTCATTGATACATAACTAATGTGTATCATAAATAATGATTGTACATAGATTCCTTCTTCTATATGCATAATATTTCATGTGCATTCCTCCATTGAGTTTATTGCATGCATTATATTCATTCTATATTTCAGAGTTTAGAGTTTTCCTTCTATTTTAAATCAAAAAATTTCTATACACTAGCCCATTTCCATTTTATTGTTGATCCCATTATGAATACTTGCATATATTTACAATGATGATAGCATATATATTGAGACCATTTGTCCTAGAATGCATTGACTTTTGAAGGAATTTATAGGTTATGTAGACTTATCATTGTCTTCCTATTAATTTTTGCCCTTGGACCTTATGTCCTCCAATTGAATTTTATTTATAAATCTTGTGTGTGACCCTTAGCTTATTGTTACATGTTTTATATAATTTTTTATATAAAATTGTAAAAAATAAGAAATTTATTTTATTTTTTATTTTTAACAATAAGCCAAGGGTCACACACAAGATTAATCAATAAAATATATATATCATGTTCATATACCTATCTTAGAGGTTTATGTATTAATGATTTACACATGTGCTTCTCATGTTATTGTTGTAAGTGGGTGAGATGTAGTGTATACAAAATATATATGGCAATGGACTTTCAAATGCTATGTGGATAATATTTTACTCATTACCTAGGAAAAGACCATAATAGTGGTATTCCCTACCTTAGGGGAATCTATATATATCACGTTTTACATTGATATATTGTGTTATTTACATTGATTACACGTATATTTGATATTACCAACATCTTTAATTTTACATGGATATATTAGTTGTTTTATTGTTACATGGATGACTTTCATATTATATAACATAGCTTGTGATTAATAATTTTTTAATTTCTATGAGTTGGAGTCATTTCATAGATTCTTATTATATTAGTATGTGTGTGATTCACTATTATACCTACTCTTATTAGGGGAACATTTATTGCATTAGGAACATATCATTGGTCCCTACCCTTCCTTACCACCAAGGTATATTATACCCTTCTATATCTCCTTGATTTATTACTATGATATGTGTGTGTGCATGCATACACACATGGCCATGTATGCATGTGTACATGTATGTGTGCATGCATGTATACATACATGTTTGCATGTATGTGTGTGCATGCACATGCATGCATGCATTTTTATGTACATGTGTACATACATGCATGCATTCATGTGTGTGTATATGTGTGTATGCATGTGCATGTGCACGTGCACACATGCATGTGAAAATTACATTTGGGCATGGTATTTTTCCCTCTCATCTTGGAGCACATTACTTATATCTTTCCATTTAGGGTAGCATGTCAACCTTTTTACATAGTTTGATACTATTGATATTTTATATTACATGATAGTACCAAATATAGGCATTTATCATGTACTTTAGGGGCACCAATCCCACATCCATTTCCTTTAGAAAAAATTATATTATATTATTCACATGGAGTGCTTTTAATTATTTGTTATACAATATTAGATTGGTGATCCCATATTCCCTATGTTTTAATCTTGCATGCTATTAGATTATGGTTATCATACTTGATACATACATGGTTATATCTTAAACATATTTGTATTTCACAACTAATACATTGAAACCAAGGTTATTATACCTATAATTTCCTCAAGAGTTCTTTACTTTCCATGTATTACATTGACAAGGACACCCTTTCCATCACAGCATTTCCCGTACTACAAATCCTTCCTATATAATTTAGAGTCATGATACCAACCTATCCTCTCTTATGAGATACAATGATAACATATATCTATACTAAGCCATTTGATGAAAATAACATGTATACCTCTCAATGATTTAAAAATACATCATTTATGGGGTATGATACCCACATATATTTTATCCATGAGATTTATTGATATAATTATTATATGGATCCTCCTATACCATATTGTCTACCACTTATACACTATCACATATTATGGCATGACATTATCTTACATACACATAACACATAGTTGATTTTCAATTCATGATATAATATTGATATATTTGAGCAAATCTCCACATTGGGGAATCAAATTAACCTACATAATATTATCCTCACTATTAAGATGCTCCTAAACCTTAGAATTATGTTATCCATAGTACATGGTTACATATGTAAATGTTATGTATATGTCTCTACTACAAATTATATATTGGGGAATGTTGTTTCCTCTATACTATACAATATTTTGTCTTCCTATTAGGATGAACACACATATTGAGAATTACATGATGTTAAATATAATACATGGTTTATATGGACATTTTATTTTTCATATCTCCTACTCCTATAGTGGGATTTAGTTTTTCCCTCCATCCCCTTTGGTAATTCATCCTCATAGTAGGATGTACACACACACACTCACACACACACACACACACACACACACACACACACACACACACACACACACACACACACACACACACACACACACACACACACACACACACACACACACACACACACACACACACACACACACACACATATAAACTAATTTTAAAAGGAAGTGAATATTAAGTATCAAGAAATTCTTCAGGATACTCAAGCCTAGGTAAACTCTACATATATTTATTTATTCTCATATAATTTCATAAAAGGTTTTATTTTCATCTTGTACCAAAATTAGGATAAGAAAATATGCATGTGGTTTCATATTTTCATAGGAATAGAAGGTTTAATCCTTTACTAATTTTATGAATTCACACTATAAATACATGTTATTTGATTTTAGTGCATGGGATATATAGCTAAAACTAACTTGAGGTTTACCAACTCAACTAATTATTTACTTTTCTTTTTAATTATTTTGTGGTAAAGTAGCTCAAGAATACAAAAAATATCAAATTGGACATTTTCCCTATGAATATAGTAATGTAAAAACATAACACTATATGACATCAGTCTATGAAGTAACATAGAAAAATTTAGATCCTAAAAAGGTGCACAATAAAGATTTGGTATCCTTGAGCACATTTTTTTAACATCATAATAAGGGAATATTTAGTGGTTGAATATACCCCACTTATATTCAATGACAACATAGTGGGTGTCAAATCCATTAGGTGAGTTTCAAATTATCATAATTTACGAAGGGTCTCTCTATCACTTGCATAATCTAGATCCACTTTTAGAATTCAAATCAAATTCTAGGTGTGTCATTTTTATTCACTTTTTATTCTCATATTATTCATTATTTTTCAAAATTTATGTTTAATGCATGTTTAATATTTATAATGCATATATCTAGGTCTGATTACTATATAGACTGATTAACCTTAGATCTAGCCCTATGTCATAGTTTTCCCTACTATCACAATTTTAGTAAAATATAATATTGGAAGCATGTAATAAATATAGTGTTCCTCTATTATTTCCCTTGGTATAAATGTATATGAAATATTAAGTTGTTTTCAGCTTTGAATCAATAACATATTGCATTTATTTAATTCATTAATGATTGATAATTAGTTCCAATAGTTTCTATGTGTTTTCTTTCATCTGAATGGGACCTAGATGAAGCTATTCTAGTGTATCACCCTTTTTTATTGACTTTTATGTTTCTTTCTTCAAACTTTTCATCATAAATCAAAATTAAATTAGCACTATAATATGATGAACTTAGATTTCACTCCTATAGCTCATTTCACTACCACATCTAATGTGCTGGAACATAACAATTTCAGTGCTCATGTAAGGGTATGAATGTACAATACATTTTTTTATAGTCAATAGTTTCTAAAATGATCAATGGGACCCAATTGTAAAATTTTCAATTTGTTGGTTAAAATTTTCGCTCATAAATTTATTTTAATTTTTCAAATTATTGGTGAAATGTTGAAAAAATAATCTCTTTAGGAGTAAATAAAAATAACCTAATTGATTTGTTATTTTATTTATAATTTACCTAAAAATATTAGGCTTGCACTTATTATTATTATTATTATTATTATTATTATTATTATTATTATTATTATCATCATCATCATCATCATCATCATCATCATTAGCATCATCATCATCATCATCATCATCATCATCATCATCATCATCATCATCATCATCATCATCATCATCATCATCATCATCATCATCATCATCATCATCATCATCATCACCATCATCATCACCATCATCATCATCATCATCATCATCATCATCATCATCATCATCATCATCATCATCATCATCATCATCATCATCATCATCATCATCATCATCATCATCATCATCATCATCATCATCATCATTATTATTATTATTATTATTAACACCATAATATTATTTTGTATTTTATAGTTGTGTTATAAAATCATAAAAATAATCTCTTTGAAGAAATTGATTATCCACCTATAAAATTTAATAGATACAAAAGATAATATATATTTCAAAATACCTATCCTTTCATTAAAAATACTAATTTTGAGTCACATGTATCTCTATTGATGTAAAAACCCAATATCCCATGAAAATGGTTCATATTCGATATATTTAAAAATATATATATTATATCCTTTCTACCCACTCATAAAATAGAAAATTAATCTTTACAAAGGGTCTATAATCCCACATAATAGAACACATTCTTTTCCTACAACCTAAATATTAATCCTCCAAAATATAATGGTAAATCTTAGAGATGAACTTTTTGTTGTCTGGGATTAGAGAGGATCATTAAAATTATAGTAGTGTAATGTCATTCCTAAATCAAATATTGGATAAATACTAAATTTTAATGGAGACGGATCTATATTATTGACAAATCACATTTATGATGTGTAAATTTTATGCACCATACATAATATTACAACACCTAATGTGGCCCTCTGATTTATGGCCTCATATTTCAAGGGATAGGCCCTATAGTGGTTTAGAGGTTTAACACTAAATTCAACGTCAAATTAGTATCTATTGGTGTGGTATTGAATAATAAATTAAATGAGATGGTATATGCTTCAATTTAATATTCAAAATAACATATGAGTGGTTAAATTCAAAAATCCATCTACTATTAGGTAATACTTCGATCCTTACCTTGCATTTGTGATATGATATTTATGTAGTATAACCGTAAAAAAACTTGTATTTCATTGTATAAGTTGAAGAATCTCATACAACTATAATAATATCCCATATCCTAGAATATCCTTATTATCTTATCTGAGTAATCACTCTCAAGTTTACCAACACCCATATTCTCAAAAAATGAGCCCATGGTCCCCTTTAGACCAAGTTGAATATGTGAATCCCATTGTAATATTGAGGTGAATAATCTCATTCGATAGATTTAAATTGAGTTTATGGCATTCAAAAGGTACATTAATTATCAAAATAATTATAAGATTTTTTTTGTCCAAGTGCTTTCCATAGTGTGTTTTCCTAAATACACTAAGGATTTATCAAGCAAGAAACCATGTCTCTTATGCTAAACAACTGTAAAAATCCCCTAAAATTTATCAAGCAAAGGAAATGTAAAATTATTGTTTCAAAAATAACCTAATTCCCTATGGTGTTCAAGGATGTATATCAATATTTTTTGTTAAAATAGACCTCCCTTAGAGGGAATGATATGGAAAACAATAATTTTATATCGATAATGATAAAGTGGAAGTATTTGATGTGCACTAAGAGGTTATATTAATAAAACATTCGCACATGCATGATTACTCTATTTTTTATGAGGACTGTGTTTACATTAAATATGGTCATGGGGAGATTAGTATAGGTAACATGAAGACTGATGTCTAATCAATAATTCATAGATCCATAGAGAATTGAGCATAAAATATCTCATAGAGGTAGGGTAAATTAATGGCTCCTTAATTTAAATGGAATAAACTTATAAATATGTATACATAAAATTTGATACTTTATCTCTTTATGTAGATAATTTTTTTGAAATATATCCTTGGCAAACCCTTAGGGAATGATATTATTGAATCATTCATGGAGATGCCCTTATTTTAAGAGTATTGATACAAAAAAATATATAAGGTGAAGATTTTTAATGTATGGAGGGAGTTCTAATCATATTTTATTTAATTTTAAGTTTAAGCTATGTATCAAACAATCTAGCCCAAAATTACTAGTTTTTAATATATTAGTGTTATAAGTGTGATTGATGACTGAATATGCACCAAATGAATGCAAATTAGAGTACATATTTTATACTATTTTCCTTTGTGAATAACTAAAATAAAATTAGGGATTAAAAATATGCAAAATGAATTTATAAAATGAATTCTTGTACCACACTTGTGCATATTGTTTTATCATTAATAAGACTAAAACTAGCAAATTATTAAAAACTTACATGATAATTTATTTATAAATTAAGAAATTTAATTAAAAACTAAGTAACATAAAAATAGAATCCTAAAAATATACTCTAATATAACAAGTTTAACCCACATATAAGATGTGGACATCATGTAAGAATCTACTTAATCAATAAAGCAAACATACACACTCACATGAACACTAGACAAATGAAAGTCTAAAAATATAACTCAGAATATAAATAAATATAACTATAAAATTATAAGTTTGACTAACATAAATTTAAATTAAATTTACTAAACAGTTAGTGAACTAGATTTTTACTTGCAGTTCTAACTATTTTGAGGAAGTTCCCAAAAACTACATGAAATTGATCAAATAACTAATATATGACATAAATAAGTTAAATAACCCTCATAAAATATAAAAAAATAAAATAAAATAAATATAACATGAATAATCAAGCTCACATATGGGCATCATACTCAATGTTCCCCTCTTTGAAGCAAAGAGGAGAGATACCTATTGTCTCTTTAAATCTTCCATGGATATGTTTATGGAATCCCTTGGTGATAATATCAATGAATTAGTTTACACTTCTTACATACTAAATAAAAAATATTTATTATTGACTAAGTATTTGAAAAAATATTTTTTTAGTTCAATATTCTTAGTTATAGCATGGAAAATTGGATTTTTGGATAATTGTATGTCTTTATTGTTATCATGAAAAATCTATCTCATCTCAAGTTGAGCCTCTCTAAAATTAGATAAGAGTATTCTTAGCCATAATAATTGTGTGAAATATTATTTAATGGATATATATTCAAATTCAATAAAGGATAATGTAGTTGTGGCTTATTTCTTTGAAGACCAAGAAACCAACCCACTTGCTATTGTGAAGCATTTACATGAAGTTGACTTTCTATCATCAAGAGATTTTTCTCAATATAAATATGTGTATCCAATTATATATAATCAAATTTGTTGATCTAAAATTAATACCATGATTATAAATACATATTACATATCTAAAAATTGCCTTCACTACATACAAATGTTTAAGTGAAGGATTCCCTGAAAAAACTAGTGAAACCCCATAACTAATAATAGGTCTTATAATTGTGATATACATAAAACCTCCCACTATGATTATAAAATTATTTTCATTAGCTAAAGTAATTACATACTCTTTAATAATATTTTTTCCACTTGTAATTAAAGTATTTGTAGACTTTGAGTCTTGAATATTATACTTATTTAACATGTCTTAGGCATACTTGGTTTGAAAAAATAGTACTTCCTATCTATTTTAATGTAATTCCATTTTAATAAAGTAATTCATAATTAACATATCATTCATCTAAATTTATTATTTCATAGCTTACTTGAATCTATTAAACATCTCCATTTAGATACATGTAAAGATCAATTCATTTACATATTGACACAAATATAAAATATTAGAACCCAATTCTTGTATGTAAAGAGTTGGTAAATTTTGAATTATTATAAAATATTAATCCAATAAAAACTATAAATTCTTGAGTATAAATCTATTGGATTTTAATTTAGCATATTAATATCCTTCTTTAACTTATATACCCAATATTGTTTACCCTTTACCTCAAAACCTTGTGGCTACCTCACATATAATTCATCTTCAATCACTCCATCCAACAAATCAATTTTGAAATCCATTTGATGGATTTTATATCATTTACGATTAGATTCAACAATAATTAATATAATAATATATTTTTATGCCATAGGTGCATAACTTTCCTGATTGTCAAACCCATATATTTGTCAAATCTTTTTGCAACTAGTCTATATTTTAACTTGTCAACTATTCCATCACTCTTGAATGTGGTATTATCAACCCAATTGGTTTATATGAAATATTTATTTAATTTTTGATTAAATAAACTCCATATATAATTCCTATCAATATAATCCATCTTTGATTTCATAGCATCAACCCATTCTTTCTTCTAACTAGATTCTACATAACTTCTAGGTTCACTAGCCAAGTTGACAATGCAAACATAGTATTTTAATCATAAGCATCATCAAAAAAATTACATCCCTGATTTTGAATAATTTTGATCATCCTATCATATTTATTAAATAAAATTTTATTGGATGGATATTGATTGAACAATCATTTGTGCTTGCCTAGAGTTGAAGAATATGGATGACTAATATCTTGGGAAGAGATAATATTATTTATTATTGAACTATAAATATGTCAAAGAATTTTTAATCCCTAAAAATTAACTTCAATATGATGAAACCTTCACTTATGGTCTTTTTAGATACATGATTATAATCATAATACACCTAATTTGAGACAATACAATCCCTAGAAACTATTTTGGATTTACTAGTAGGATTATAAAACTTATATGATTTGATTTCATCACTATATCCTATAAAATTATGATAAATACTCTTAGGATACATACTTGGATAAAAATAAAAAATCCATTATTTTTACCTTACCTTGAATTATGGTGATTTTAATGCTTCCCTTTCATTTAATTTGGATGGGATTTCCTTCTACAAATTGAACTTAGATTTTAAAGGAATCATCTAACTTGTTGAAAATGACTTTGTGACTTGTAATGTGATTTAAGAAACCTTAATCAAGAAACAAAAAATTATTTGGTTCCTCTATTAAAACATTTCATATGAGGCAATAATATGTGTCTTCTTGAACATCACTTTTTTTAGCTTGGAATGCCTTCTTTTCACCCATTTCATTAGCTTTATTCTTACCTTCCATTATCCTATAATATTTTATAAAGTGTCATGAATTTTTTCAATAATGAAAAGTAAGGCATCTCTTTCTTTTACATATGTGTTTGGCTTCATATTTTCCATTTTAATTTGATTTTTTTAACTCCCTTGATTTTTATTTCTTTTATCTTTGGTCTTTAAATCCTTTGCCTTGGCTTCAAATGCTTTTACTTGATCTCATACATATAGTCTCATATTATCCTCATGAGACAAGAGAGAACCCATAAAATCATTAACACTTTTAGTGTTCATGTCCTTACACTCCTCAAGACTTGTCACAATATGCAACCATATTTGACATAAATATCTCAAAATTTTCCTTACTATAACACTATCTTAGATATTTTTTCCATAAAACCTTATTCTATGCTCTAAGTTATTTATCCTTATACAATATTATCCAACTCCCTCATTAAATGATATTCTCAAATTTTCAAATTTCATTTTAAGAGTTTTTATTTTTACATATCTTACCTTATTAGATCCTTTATATGAATTCTTCAAATATTCCATGCCACTTGGGAATTCTTCCAGTTTAAAATTCTTGGATAAATGCTTGGGTCTATGACACTCTAAAGATTGAAAACAATTTGTGCATCTGCCTTTTCTTCATCGCTTTTTGTTATTTTATGATCTTGTGTAGATATTTTATAATATTTATCTGGTGATTACCATGAATAAAATTATCCAAAAATTATTTACATACAATAATTATCTTCAATGGATATATCCAAAATTTAAACTTGTCACATTCAAAACTAGGAATATTCATGGAAGGAAAATTTACTAAATCAATTATTTCTCCTGATAGTGGCCTAAAAATCTTATAAAAATTTATAGAGTGAGTCCATGATAAAAAAATTAAGGTTTTTAATTCATGTAGGGAGTGAAAATAATATTTTTTTAATCTAAAATTGAAGCTATGTATCAACCAATGTGGCCAAAAATTACTAGTTGTTAATCTAGTAGTGTTGTAAGTATGACTATTAACTAAATATGCAATGAATAAATTAAATGTAGAATGCATATGCTAGTTGGTTTTAATTTTTAAATGCCTAAAATAACATTATATAATAAAAATATTCAAAAATAAATTCTTGTACCACACTTATGCACAATATTTAATTAAATTAAAGGCTAAAACTAGCGAATTACAAGAAACTTGCATGACAAGTTAATTCTAAACTAATAACTTTACTTAAAAAACAAAGTAAAATAAACATAGAATCCTAAAAAATAATATAATATAGAAATTTTAAATCATTGATAAGATCTAGACATCTTGCAAGAAACATCTTCAACATTTACGAAAACATGCCCACTCTTATGCACATTAGGCAGGTGAAAGTCTAAAAATATAAATTTAAAATATAAATCTAAAAATAAAAGTTTGAATAAAATAAATTAAAATATGATTTACTAAATATCTAGTGAATTGGACTCTAACTGACACTTCTAGTTATTTTTTATAAATTTTACAAGAAGTGTCTGAAATTGATGGAACAATTAATCTAAGACATGACTAAATTAAAAAAACTCTCCTAAGATGATAAAATACCAAATAAACCAAATATAACATGAATACTCAAGTTATAATATTTGCATCATACTCAACATGAGGGTGGCACATACCTTTGTGAAACAGATAAACACATTCACACATATGAAGGAGAGTATTCTTATCTAGAAGAGTATTTTTTAGAGTCTCTCTTGAATATATTATTGGAGAGTAATGATCTATTTCAAAGAATGAATATATGATGGAAAATAAATAAGAAGATGATCTATATAGATTTGAGCATATAAAATATCTTGTTCATAATCTATTTAGTGTATGAAAACTATTTAAAGTAAAGAGGATGAATGAAGAAGGATGTATTATTATATTTTAAGAAGATAGACACACAAATGACATAGTTGTATAAAATGTATAAAAATTGAATTCATAGGACAAATATTTGACATTTTTTAGTACACATGGAAACCATTGAGATTAAAAATATTTTTGGGCACAAAATTATATTTTAAGCCTATTTTGAGTGTTTTCCATCATTGTTGATTTGTTACAACAAAAGGAGTGCACTTTCAATGGCGATATCACACCAAACTTACCCAATTATCAATATTAATAGTGAAATAATTATGCACAATACCAATAATAAAGTTTAATTAGTGATGATACATCACTCAAATTTTTCATTCTATATCATGAATAAGTGTTGCACCTTTTCAAACTTCATTTTGGACATGTACCTTATAAAAATTGGAACCTGAGTGGTCATTAAGAAAATGTGTAGGGAAAACTAAAATTTCAATTTACAAAGAAAAGAAAGGTAAATAAGTGAAAGTTATGTCTATTCTTTTTTATTCATTACAATTGTGTAAGTGTTGGAAGTATAAAATTAATATCATGGAGTTTGCTAATCAAATATGGTAATCATTTTTATGAAAAGATGAATGGTTAAAAATTAGTTATGTATTTTTTTTTAGTGTATGTTTTCCCTATTTTCTAATTATATATTCTACATCAAGGTTTATTGTGTATATTTTTGGGCCTACACATTGTTTTTGTGTTTTTTTTTTTTTTTGTGATTGTTAAGTGTATTCCAAAGAGGTGAAATTTAAATCATTTAACTAACAAGAAAAGAAGCCATTAGGGTTTGAATTTAAGAGTTAAATATCTATTTTTTCCATGGCATATAAAAATGGTAGTATTTATTTTTAATGGTTTCCAAATAGTTTAGTGGGGAAATAATCCATACAAAAACTATGAGTGTCCTTCAATTCAATAATAGGACATAATTTTTGTGGTGTTATAGAATAGATTGGTAGTAGGATTAAGGAGTAATCCATGATGAGTATCATTTTATTTATATGGAATTATACACCTCATAAAGTAAATTACAAAACTATAAACAACTTTTACTAAAATTCATCCATGTTGAAATTTAGATTCCAATCTTGTAAAGTGACCATGGTGTATCATATTGGAGAAATTTTAGAGTTGTTGGAGGTCAAAACATGGATAATTCAGTTATATATGATGTTGTTTCTATGTGTAGGATTATAAGTGTTTTTACCTGAATTTTGATTTTGAGTTTTCTTGTCACATGATAGAAATATTTAATGCATTACAAAGGATTTATTTCCTTTATATATTCTATTTTTTTTTTCACTTTCTATTTAAGCTTCTATAGCCAATGGTGTAAAATTTATAACATGTTAGTGAGGAGTCAAAAAATAATTGAAACATTGGTGGGGGTAAAGAATGGCAGATTCCATTGGTATTGGTCTACAGATACAAATTTAAATAATTATTTTTTCCTTACTATAAATTTGAAACATTTAATGGAAAATTCCACCATATGATACATGTATTAATGGACTAATGGGATAATGGTACAATGGTGTAAGTACCACCAAGTGTGTTGTTAGTGGAAAATGACATGGTAGATCGCATAAATCAAATTATTGTTTAAAGGAAAAACTAAATTAAATAAAAAATCACTAAGGAAAAGTAATATCAATTCATTCAAAATGTCATTTAGTGATATCAAAAAATATTCGAGAACCTAGTTAGAACCTACTAGTACTTGGAGGAGTGTCATTGGTGAATTTATTAAAATACAAATCTATGTTATTAATTTAATCGACTATTCTACAATGATGATTAAACATAAAGGCATTAATCCTTGAAAATGATTAATAATGAAATTGGTGGAGCCCACAAAACCATAATGATAGAGACAACCAAAGGTGAAACTCCTAGGTAGAGTCAACATGGTCTTGTTACTCCAAGTGCACCATTATATGGGTAGATAGAGAATGAAGAGATTAAATTTTATGGTTAAATAATAGTCATAATTAAAAAAGAAGGTATAAAATAAAGGAAAACACATAGATGCATAGGCGACTATAAGAGGAAAATAATCAACCAAAATATTTTTTTCAAAGGCTATTTAATGGTTTAATAAGCACCACATTAGTAATTATATCCTTTGACCCCAATAGGGATGTCATCCCAAGACCCCACTCTTAGATTAAAAAAAGGAAGGTTTGATAAAATCTATGTCAGATTAAGTTGTATTTTTTTCTCCATTGCTCAATGGTTCCATTCAACTTGGTTAAATGATTAGTAGCCATGATTTGTAAGTGACACAAAAAATGCTATAAAATTATTCTTCATGGACTAATTTCACTATTTTACCATTAAATTTCAAATTATTTATCATAGGAAAATTTATTGGTGTTAATTTATTTTCTATTTTATGTTGGGATAGTGTCAAGAAGGCCCACCTTTTATTTAAATTACTCCACTATATTAACAAAAACCTTTATTTAAATCAATGGAGGCCACACTTTTTTTCACCTTTTCTAATTTAAAAACCTATATTATGGAATGAAAGAAGGAGACATTAAACAAAATATTTTCTTTATAAATCAAGTCAATTGTTTATTAAAATCTTTAAATTATAAAATCCATGAGAGTGGAGGCATAAAAGTTGGATATTATCATTAAAATCTTTTAGTATTTGAAATTTTCAAACCATGATGATGGAAAATAATGAATGATTTAATTTTTTATAATTAAGTAGAATTTTTTAGTGGAAGTGAACATAGAGATATTGTTGTTAGACCTGAGATCCTTTTAGCCTCTAGAGGCACTCGTGGGATTGAGTGTCCCAAAGAAGAAAGAAGAGGACAATACATGGGATAAAATATCCCCTCGTTAATATTAGGATTGATGTTGGCTCAATACAAGGACCGATTAGGTTAACCTTTTATTCTCAAAGAGTTGTGCATGTTACCACTGGGGATTCAAGATATGTGAAATGACACTCTAATTTAGTTACAAGATGAAGTAGCTTATACTCATAATTTACATTGAGTCATAACTTAGATATTGATAAACCATGAGAAAAAATTTAGATTCTAAAATAAACGTAAGAAAAGGATGGTACGGTAGTGTTAGAAAGAGTGTTTCTATGCTTGAATGTGTTAATGCTTCAAGAATCAAGTTAAGTGACTTGCCATAGTTATAACACTATGCATTGAGTTTCACCAAGTGCTTTGACTTAGTTTTACACAATGGGAGGAATCTAAGGAAATAGGGAAGAATGATTGATTTATAAACCCTAAAAATATCAATATTAAAAAATACCATAGTAAATAAAACATATAATCTTAAATGATAATATGTAGATTAACACATAGATTACACATATTGTAAGGGAAATAAAAAGGGATCATAAATTGGTTAAAACAACAAAGCATAGTATAACCACTACAATCATTAAGTAATAGAGTATTAGTTCAATTTTATTAACATTAACATTCATTCAATAACTATAAATGATTGACAACTTTTCATAAATAAACCATAAATTTTTCAAAAAGTGAAAGATTGCATTCATTAAAACAAATTCATTTATAAAAGTATCAGTCATGGTAGAAATTTACAATCAAAAAAGCTGAAGGAAGAAGCAGGTAAAATTTTAATTTAATTGTAATAGTGTCTTGGGACTAATAATTTATAACCCTAGAAATATAATATAGATATACGTTTATAGATGAGGATGGGTCTCACCTCTAAGTAGCATGAGATTCCCATCCTAGGCCATGATGGCCATTCTAAGTTATTACAATCATATCAATTTAAAAAAGAGAATAAAATACTTTTGACTCCATTAAAAATATCCCTAAGGTCAAACCTAACTAATGTGTGGAGGGGCCTTAAATAAACCACCTCCAAACTACATGGACATTGTTCTTAAGACATCTAACATAAATTTCACTAAGTCAAAATCTTGGTCTATTTTCATGAAATCCATTAGTGGCTCTCATAATACCACCTCTAACTAGACCACCAACATTTGATAAAATTGGAGTGGGGCCTATATATCCATCTTGACTTTTTAAACATAGATAATGATATAAATGGGTTGGGTGATAAGTTGTAACACCTTGTGGGCTCCAACAGCAGTGGACTTATCCACCTTCTTTCTCATGACCTAGCTAAAGGGACCCATGAAAAATCTAAGCTCTCCATTTTCTATTAAATGTGTCATCTAGGTGGAATAAAAAAAGATATTAACCTCCTTAAAGTAAGCCAATATCATGTTTCCCCTTTTTCTAGGGGAAAATTATAGTCTATGCTAGGCTCAACCACTCCTTGATTATAACCCTCATGATCTTGATGTATGTCTGGTATAGGCTCAAGTTTGAAGTGGCTATGAGCTTTATTTTTAAGAACATGCCCTTATACACTATAACCTATATCTTCTTACACTTTCTCTCTACTAGATTAATTCTTTTCGAATAATATTAGGTCCTTTGAAATGTGTCTTGTTATCTACTAGAGTATCTACCACTTTTCCAAGAGTTGATAAAAGTTGTAAGAGAGCATCATCAACATTTATAATTAGTTAAATAGGGAAGGATATCTTCACTTATTCTTCCAAGGATTTAACTTGTTCATACATGTCTTTCATCATCATATTTAACATGTCATGTGTGGATTAAAGGACTAAGACTGGGTGTTTGGCTATCTTTTCCTCTCCCTTAGAAGTAATCACCTTCATGAGGGACAAAATATCTTATTAGGTCTACTAGACCATAGGGTTCCCCTCTTAGATGATCTTTTGAGTGAGGATCCTTCATATGTTTCTTATGGTGTGGTCAAAGTCCCATTATACATCAAGGTCACCCTGTATTGTCATCTCAAGTTCATATGACACCATAACCATTGTTAGGGTTGGAGGAGGTGTTTATGGGACAATGAATATGTTGGTAATAGAGGTAGGATGAGATGGATGGGGCATGGATGAAGTCGAAGGGATGAATGAGGAAAGTAGTGGAGGAGGAATAGGCATGGGGGCATAAGGAAGCAAGACAAATGGGGAGGTCCAAGTGAACATCTATTCTTACCAATATCTTTGAGTTAGGTTAAACTATAGAGATATGACTCCATATAGAGGGTCATTCAATAATAAGGAGTAATTTGGCTAGTTAAATCCAAATCACTAGGAACATAAGATGATGGAATTATAGGACCTAAGAATGTGGGGAGCTACTAGCGGTGGTGTATTATGGGTAATTAGAGCCTTTAGAGTAGGATAATAGGGTTAAATTGGTACCTAGATATAAATATGAGCATGAGATACATTTTATTTATTTCTTAGCCTTTTGATTGGATCATCTCCAAATGTTGTAGTTAATGGAGCAAAGGTGGAATATGCCATAAAAAACAACTGAGTGTGTTGGGTCAAAAAGGGTGTCATAAAAATGGCTTGGGATGCTTGAAATGTGCACATAGCTATTAGAATGAGCTCCAGGAATACTAATCCAAGTGAATGCACCTAATTAAATATGCTATGTGAGACGCATCTTGCAATAAATAATATTGATAAAACACAAGCACCCAACTATAATAAATGAACATGAAGAATGAGACAAATGATCCACACAATATTTCATTAAGAATATGAAAGGTAATAGGTACATATATAGGTTATAGGAGGAAAGATATAACCCATACCAGTGAATATGGTATTAAATTTTCTAAATAACCAACATGACTCTAAAGCCTGTAAGAAATCAATATGCAATTGTGTAGCCAAAACCTATGGGAAAAAAGGTATACACCAACACCCCATTACAAACATAAATTATTTAGGTGATGATACAAAAAATATAAAATAATGGTTCCTAGAAATAAGGTTTGATGATGTACCCATGTATAATGCAATCTCTCATAAAGTATAGAAAAGGAGAAAACCTAGTGGGAAAACTCCCCTCCAAACGAGAGACAAAATAAGAAGAGAAGAGCCTAGAAGGATGCCCTTATAGATGATGAAGATAAAAAAGTGGACCATACCCCAAGAAAATATTGTAGATGAATGAACTTACTCTCAGTGAAAGGTTTGGTGAAGATATCAACAACTTACTCTAAAGACTAGAAAATTACTAAGTCAATGACCTGCTCATGAATCAGATCTTGAATAAAGTGCATGTGAATCTCAATGTGTTTGGTACTTTGATGAAGGATCATATTTATTAAAATATAAATGGTTCTCTATTTATCATAAAATATGACTATAGATTGCTTGATATGGATACCAAGCTCAGACAGAATCCCTTAAATCCAAATAGCCTCAGTAACTATGTTAATAGCTCCCCTATACTTTGCCTCTATAGAAGATAGAGAAATATAATTTAACTTCTTGCTCAACCAATTGATGGGGCCATAACCTAATGAGAAAATTTAACCTAAAATGGACTTATGACTCCCAGTGTTGCTAGTCCAATCTGAGTCTTTGTAGACAACCAAGCCAAAATCTGATCCAACCCTATAGTGTATCCCATACTTGTTTCAACCTTGAATGTAGTGCAAGACCATCTTAACTTATTTCTAGTGAAACTCATGGGTTTCCTACATTAATATTTAAATAATTCCAATAGCATAAGATATGTTTAGTTGGGTGTGAGTCAAGTAAATAATGTTGCCAACAAGTTGTCGATACAAGGTAGCATTGACCAATGTAGTAGAGCAAACTGCCTCAAGCTTGACTCTAGATAGGAATGGAGTTGGAGATATCTTATAGTCATCCATATGAAACCATGACAAAAGATCAAGAGAATACTTGGTATGTGAAAGTGAAATCCTTGAATCTATCTAAGAGATCTCAATGCTAAGGATGTAGTGTCGTAATCCCAAGTCAGTCATGGGAAATCTATCCTAAAGATTTTTCTTCAGTAGTGAGATAGTCAAAAAAGAACTCCCTATGATGAAAATGTCATCAACATATAAAACAAGTATCAATAATGAATCATCCTAAAATAAGTAGTATACATTGGGATCTAAGTCTCATCTAGTGAAACCAAAAGTGAGAAGGAAGGAATCCATTTTGGCATATCAAGTCCAACAGGCCAGTTTGAGGCTATAAATGGATTTCCTAAGTCTGCACACCAAAGAAGAATTTTGAACAAAACCAAGTGGATATTCCATGTAGATCTCCTCCTCAAGGTCTCCATGAATAAATTCACTCTTCATGTCCATCTGATGTAAACTCCATATATGTGTTCTAGCTAAAAAAAGTGTGAGTCTAATCAAAGTCATCTTGGCCATAGGTGTAAAGGTCTCTGCATAGTTAATGTTGAATACCTATGAAAATACCTTGGCTATCAATCTAGCCTTGTACTTATTGATAGACCCATCTATAGCATACTTGGTCTGATATATCTAGTGACATCGAACCATATTTCTTACTTTAGGAAGAGAAGTCAAATCCCAAGTGTGATTGCTAATCAAGGAATCATATTCCTCATCTATGGATCTATCCCACTTATGTATGCCTAAAGCCTCTTTTAAATTCTATGGGTCTGATGTGGAAGAAAAATAGGCATGTGGTCCACTCTAAAATTCTACTGGAGTACATATGTGATCATCTAGATTCCCTATCCAAGTTCTTGCACTTTTCAGTGCCTATCAAACCTAAATAGGGCTAAAAATTGGTGAGTTAAATGTTGAATCCTCATCCTCCAAAGCATGAATAGAAGTGGATGAGTATAACTCCCCATCACTCTACTCATAATTAGAACTAGAGGAATATAAATAAGTTGCCTCTACCTTAAGAACTTGCTATGGCTGATTTGAATCCTTGAACTGCTCATCCATACTGAGTGAAACTGATGTAGAGGGGGAACTATCAAGTAAAGATTCAATGAAAATATCCTAAAACTCAACACTTCTTTGCATGAATAATTAATGAGTAATATGGTGGATAATTTTATAACCCTTGACCCCATCTAGATACCCTATAAAGCTGAAAGGTTTAGATTGAACCTCAATTGCCTTATGTTTCTTTTTGGGAATGTGAGCCATCATCGATGATCCAAAGACCTCAAAATGACACACGTTTAATTTCCTATTATGCCAAGATTAATAAGGAATTATACCCTTCAAAGCTTTGTAAGGAGCCTAATTTTGAATATAACATGGATAATTAATGGCTTCTACTGAGAACTATGGAGCTAATGATCTGGAGTGAATCATGTAGTTGGCCATCTCCTTTAATGACCAATTCTTGTGCTCTGCTACACCATTCTATTAAGGAGTGTATGGTACTATCCACTAAATCTCAATCCCTTCAATGGTATAAAACTACTGAAATATATAGTTTATGTACTCCCTCCTTTGTTTGATAATATAATTTTGATGCACTTTCCAGATTGCTTCTCAGATAAAGCCTTGAAGTCTCAAAAAATTTAAAAAAAAATTATACTTGTGTCTAAGAAAGTAGACCCATGTGTATTTGTTAAAAACATCAATGAAGGTGAGGACATATCTGGCCCTAGTAGAAGAAGGATGGGGAAATTTCCCCATTACATCACTATGAATCAACTCAAGAGGTATTATAGCTCTCCTAGCTTTGCCTTTATCAAATTTTTCTTTGGGATGTTTGCCAAGGGCAGAACCCTCACATAGTCCCTTAGAGAATTTAACTCTAGGCAAGCCTATAACCATATCCTACTGACTCAGTTGCTCAAGATAGCAGTATTTAACGTGGTCATACTGCTCATGCCATAGTTTAATAACTCCATCTAAATGGGTAAGCAATGCAGTAAGAGGAACATCTAGATTAAAATGGGAGAAGGTGTATAGCCTATAATGGTGATTATCCCTACCTAATGCAACTATAGAGTTATTTTGTAGCTCTCAGATCTCAACTAAATTTGGAGTGAACTCAATTCTCATTCCCTACCCTATGTGGATAATTGGATACACTGAAAGAAGATTAGTTGATAGTGAAGGTACAATTAGAACATCTGTGAATGTTCCACCTTGGACTTTAATAGTCCCCCTCACTACAACATCTACTAGAGTGTCATCACCCAAACTTCTGGAGGACATGCTATAGGGTTATAAGTCTAGAAACTCAACCTCTAACAAACCCATATGGTGTGAAGTACCAGAATCGATAACCCAAGATGAAGTAGATGTGGAAGCTACTTCAACTAAATGTTTATTATTAGGTTTTAACTTACATTTTTCCTTTTCCTTAGAAAATTCTTTAGCTACTGATGATTATTTGATAGACTCAGGGACCCCTATATTATTTTTCTTTAAGATATGTGTAAGGTGGTTAATCTATTTCTTCATACACTTGTGTTCATCATGCCTAGACTTCTTGGAATAGTAGCACTTAACCTTTTCTCTCTTAGGTTTCCCTTTAGAGGATGATGTTTTAGTGCTAGTTTTAGTAGTGGTTTTTTTATCTTTCTTCTTCTTAAGATCCTTAGTCTTCTATTTCTTATCCTTGTTGATAGAATCTCTCTATTTTCCATTCCCAACAATGAGAGATTAAAGTTTGGAATAATTGAGGGTTCCCATCTAAATTAATTTATCTTATTGTTTCGTTAAATATTCAATAAATTCATCTAAGGATGACATTGATTAGTTGGCTCCCATGGCTCTTTTGGTCGCCTAAAAGGTAGAGATAAATATAGAGTACTCAGGTCCTAGTTTTACAAGTACAAAAAGAACTAACTACTCATATTTATTCTCAATTTCACACTCTTTTAACTATAATCTATGTGACTTAATCTTGGTGAAGAATTATTCTAGGGAATCAAAGTTGCTAGGACTTAAACTAATTAACTCCATATCAAAGTCATGACCCCTCATAGTGTCAATTTTCCCAAACAATTTTTATATGATGTCCCATGGTTCTTTGGGAGATTTTGATGAGTCTATGTGAAATAAGATATTAGGTGATACTAAAAGATATAATAACCCAAAAGCTTCATCACATTTATTAAACCATTTTATCTTATTTACTTCAATTGTTGGCTCAAGTTCTAACTCCATAGTTACGCGAAACAACCATTTACTTCTAAAAACCATAGTGATATTAATTTTTCATTCCTAATATTTGAAAGGTGTGAGTGAATTAAAAGATATAAAATCTATTTTGAAATTAAGATTTAATAAGTTTGTTGTTGTTGCAGAAAATCAAAACTATAGATAAAGAGAGAGTTTCACAATAGAATCACAACCACAAGATGACCCCACTGAAACCATATTAGATACCCTCCCAAGTTTTGGCACTTTATAATTTAGTACATTTTATAATTACCACTTGTCAATGAAGTGGATTTTATTTCAGTGAATATAGATGCCAAAAAATGCCATAGAAAAAAAGTATAATTATCTGATAGAAATAGATCAAATAAATCATATCACTAAAAATTACAAGAAAACTCATGCACTTAAAAAACATTTCACAAAAAGATGTTACTATATGTGCATGAAAAAAGCCTTGAGAAGGTCAAAAATGAGGATTATTTAGTAATATTTTTGAAAATATACAATTTATGGAAACGCTAGACACCAAAAATAAAAATATATTATACCAATGTGAAGATCACAAAATTCTACCTCAAATTAAAAAAATAATCTAAAAATGGAGCTTGTATGACCAAGATATGATCCTCATAAGTTGACTAATCTAGGATAGACTTCTCATCCTTGAGGGGGTAGATTTGAAAAAATGAAACCTTTGCTAAATCTAGCATGATGTCACCAAATAAATCTTTTTTGCCAAATCTGGAAAACCTCTAGCCAAATGTAGAACCCTGCTAAATCTAGTGGAACTACCAAATCTAGTGGCAAAGTTGGTGGAATCTATAGAGAATATTTTTAAAAAATTCATTAGGATTAAATTTGATGGTAAAATGGCCATCACAACTATGATTTGATTTTTTCTAACTTTAAACCCTTGCCAAATATGCCTTGGATATCAAAATTTGACAAAACAAAAGTTGATCTATATAAATTTGGGCCTTTTGAATGTGATGGTGGTGTTGGATTTGGTTGAAATTCATCTAAAATTTTTGGTACCTCTTAGATCTGAAACCTTTTCCAAAATTTAGACCCTCATAAAAAATGCTTCAGATCTCTAAATCTGATGAAACAAAAGTTGATCTTGACTTTATTTAGCCTTTCAGACTCAATGAAAAGGTCCTCAATGACTCAATATGTATCTAGCTATCTCATATGCCTAAAATAATTATTATATATATATATATATCTTTGATAAGAAAGGAATTGATAAAAAAAATCTGATTAATACAATTCCACAAAGAAAATTACTAGTGGAAAATCAAGTAAAGCATTAAATTAAATCCAAATGCTAAAAAATATTATGATTCTAAGCTTATATAACAAAAACAAATCTTATAAAAATTCTAATCCCAAATCTAAAGAAAAAAAGGATACAAATTCAATGAAAATTTTGTAGAATATACCTAACAATCCTTAGATCTAGATCAGATCTAATACCATACCAGAATGAGCTCCAAGAATACTGATTCGAGTGAATGCACTTGATTTAATATGTTATGTGAGATGAATATTACACAAAACAATACTAAGCAAACACAAGTACACAACTAGAAGAAATGATTAAAAGGAATGAGATAAATGATCCACACAATATTGATTTAAGAATATGAAAGGGAATAGGTACATATATAGATTGTAGGAGGAAAGATATAACCTATTCCAATGAATTTGGTATTAAAAATTCCAAATAACCAACATGACTCTAAATTCCCTAAGCAAGCAATATGAAACTATGTAGCCAAAACCCATGGGAAGAAGGCGTACACTAACACCCCCCATAAGCATAGTTTAGGTAGGTGATAATACAAATAAAGAAAATAATGGGTCTCAGTAACAAGGCATGATGATGTACCCATGTACAATGAAATCTCTCATAAAGTAGATAAATAGAGAAAACCCAACATGAAAAACTCTCCTCGAAAAGAGAGACAAAAGAAGAAGAGAAGAGGCTAGAAGGATCCCTAAAGATGAAGAATTTGTTGAAGTGGACCATACCCCAAGAAGAGCTTATAGATGAATGAAATTTCTCTCTATGAAATTTTTGGTGAAGATATCAACAACTTACTCTAAATATTGGAAAAATATTATGCCAAATGACCTGCTCATGAATCAACTCTTGAATAAAGTGCATGTGAATCTCAATGTGTTTGGTCCTCTGATGAAAGACCTGATTCCTAAAAATATAAATGGTGCTCTAGTTATCATAAAATATGACTATAGGTTGCTTGATCTACATTCCAAGCTCATAAAGAATCCCCTAAAGATAAATAGCCTTAGTAGTTATGTTAACAACTCCCCTATACTCTATCTTTATAGAAGATAGAGCAATAGCATTTTGCTTCTTTCTTGACTAACTTATGGGGATAGAACCTAATAAGAAAATATTACCTAAAGTATACTTACAAATTCTAGTGTCAGTTGCCCAATTTGATTTTATGTAGCCAACCAAGTCAAAATCTGATCCAATGTTATAGTGTATCCTATACCTATGTGAACCCTGAATGTAGTGCAAGATCCTCTTAACTACTTTCTAGTGCAATTCATGGGGTTCATACATGATTCTCAAAACAATGTCAATATCATAAGACATGTCTGATCAGATGTGAATCAAGTAAATAAGGCTACCAACAAGTTCTTGATACAAGGTAGCATTGACCAATGTAGTGAAACAATATGCCTCAAGCTTGACTCTAGATAAGAATGGAGTAAGAGATGACTTATAGTCAACCATATGCAACTGTGCCAAAAGATCAAGAGAATACTTAGGCTATGAAAGTGAAATCCTTGAATCTATCTAAGAGATCTCAATGCCAAGGAAGTAGTGTATTAAGCTCATGCCAGTCATGGTAAATCTATCTTGAATATTTTCCTTCACTACTGAGATAGTCAAAGAACTCCCTATGAACAAAAGGTCATTAACATATAAAACCAATACCAACAATGAATCATCCTATCATAAGAAGTACACTTTGGGATCTAAGTGGCATGTAGTGAAAATTGAAGTGAGAAGGAAGGAATACATTTTGGCATACCAAGCCTGATGAGCTTGTTTGAGGCCATAAATGGATTTATCAAGTCTACACACTAAAGAATAATCTTGAACAAAACCAGGTGGCTGCTCCATGTGGATCTCCTTCTCAAGGTCTCTATGAAGAAATGCACTCTTCATGCCTATCTAACATACACTCCATCCATGAGTTATGTCTATAGCAAGTGTGAGTCTAATCAAAGTCATCTTAGCCATTGGTCTAAAGGTCTCTGAGTAGTCGATGCCGACTACCTATGAAAATCCCTTGGCTACCAATATAGCCTTGTACTTATCAATAGACCCATCTATAACATACTTGGTCCAATATATCTAGTGACATTGAACCAAATTTCTTCCCTTAGGAAGATAATTCAAATCCCACATGTGATTTTTAATCAAGGAATAATATTTCTCATCCATGGCTCTATCCCATTTAGGTATACTTGAAGCCTCTTTGAAAGTCTATAGGTCTAATGTAGAAGCAAAAAAGGAATGCGGTCCACTCTAAAAGTCTGCTCTAGTACATCTATTATCATCTAGATTCCCTACCTAAGTGCCTACACTCTCAAGTGTCTACTGAGCCTAAATAGGGATATAAATGGGTGAGTTAGGTGTCGAATCCTCATCTCTAAAGTATGGGTAGAAGTGGATGAGGATGACTCCCTATCACTCTGCTCACTATTAGAACTAGAAGAAGAAGTAGTAGAGGGGGAAGTGTCAAGTAAAGATTTAGTGGGACTCTCTTAAACCTTAACAATGCTCTTAACAAAAAACTAATGAGTCATAGTGTGGAGAAGTCTATAACCCTTGACCCCATTTGGATACTCCATAAAGATGTAAGTTTTAGATTGAACCTCAATTGCCTTATGTTTATTTTTGGGAATGTGAGCCATCACTAATGATCTAAAGACCTTCAAATGATGCACTTCCAATTTCCTATTATATCAAGATTCATAAGGAGTGATTCCCTTTAAATCTTTGTGAGGAACCTAGTTTTGAATGTAACATGCATAATTGATGGTTTCTACATAGAACTATGGAGCCAATGATCAAGAGTGAATCATACAGTTGGCCATCTCCTTCAGTGACTGATTCTTGTGCTATACTACACCATTTTATTGAGGAGTTTATGATATTATCCATTGAAGATCAATCCCCTCACTGGTACAAAACTTCTCAAATCTATGTTTTATGTACTCCCCCCATTTTCTAATCATAGAATTTTGATGCACTTTCTAGATTGGTTCTTAGATAAAACCTTGAAGTATAAAAAATTATCAAAAAAATTAGAATTTTGTCTAAGAAAATAGACCCATGTGTATTTGGAAAAACCATCAATGACTGTGAGGACACATCTAGCCCTAATAAAATAAGGATGGGGAAGCTACCCCATGACATCACTATGAATCAACTCAAGAGGTATTATAGCTCTCTTAGCTTTGCCTTTATCAAATTGTTCTTTAGTATGTTTGCCAAGGACACAACCCTCACATAGTGCCTTAGAAAATTTAACTTTAGGCAAGCCTATAACCATATCTTACTGACTCAATTTCACAAGATAGTGGTAGTTATATTGGTCAAACTGCACATGCCATAGTTTGTTAACTCCATCTTAATGGGTATGCAATGAAGTAGGAAGAACATATGGAGAAAAATGGGAGGTGTATAGCGTAGAATGATGATTAACCCTCCCAAATGAAACTATAAAGTTACTATGTAACTCTCTGATCTTAACTAAATTTGGAGTGAACTCACTCTCTTTCCTTGTCTTATGTGGGTAATCTAATACATTTAAATAAGATTAGTTGATAGTGAAGGTACACTTAGAACATTTGTGAATGTTTCACATTGGATTTCAATAGTCCCTCTTCCTATAACCTCTATTGTATTTTCATCACCCAAAGTGATGGAGGACATGCTATATGGTTCTAAATCAGGAAGCTCAACCTTTAATGAACCCATATGGTGTGAAGCACTAGAATCTATAAGCCAAGATGAAGTAGATGTGGAAGTACTATAATTAAAGCTTAGCCCTTAGATTTTTCCTTTGCTTTAGAATATTTTTTTACTGATGATGAATATTTGACAGACTTAAAGACCCTTATATTGTCTTTTTCTAAGAGATTTGTAAGGTGGTCAATTTATTTCTTCATACACTTTTTCTCATCATGCCCAAACTTCTTGTAATAGGATCACTTAAATTTTTCTCTTAGGTTTCCCTTTAGATGATGAAGCTTCAGTGCTAGTTTTAGTAGTGGTTTTTTGATCTTTCCTCTTAGGATCATTACTCTTCTATTTTTTATGCTTGTTACTAAAATCTATTTGTGTCCCATCCCTAGAAATGAGGGCTAAAAGTTTAGAAGACTTGAGGGTTCCCATCTAGATTAATTTATCCTATTCCTTAGTTAAATCTACATTAAATTCATCCAAAGATGGAATTGATGAGTTGGCTGCCATAACTTTTTTGGTCGCATAAAAGGTAGAGACAAATATAGAGTAATCAGGTCCTAGTTTTGCAAGTACAAAAAGAACTAACTACTCATCTTTCTTCTCAATTCCACACTCTTTTAACTACAATCTAAGTGACTTAAGCTTGGTGAAGAATTCTTCTAGTGAATCAAAGTTTCTAGGACGTAAAATAATTAGCTCAATCTTAAGCTCATGACCCCTCATCATGTCATTTTTCCCAAATAATTTTTCTAGGATGTATCATGCTTCTTTGGAAGATTTTATTGACTCTATGTTAAATAAGACGTCAAGTGATATTGAAAGACATAATAACCCAAAAGCTTCATCACATTTATTAAACCATTTTATCTTATCTTCTTTAGTTGTTGACTCAAATTCTAACCCCATAGTTATGTGAAATAACCTTTTACTTCTAAGAATAATAGTGATATTACTCTTCCATTCCTAATAGTTGAAAGTTGTGAGTGCATTAACAGAGCTAAGATCCATTTAAAAATATAGATTTAATATGTTTGTTGTTGTTACATAAAATCAAAAGTGTGGATAAAAAGAGAGTTGCACAATATAATCACAACCATAAGATGACCCCCCTAAAACTATGTTAGGTAGCCCCCCCCCCCAAAAAATTTGGCACTTTATAGTTTAGCGAATTTTATAATTGCCACTTGTTAATGAAGTGGATTTGATTTCAGTGAATTTAGATGCTAAAAAAGGCAAAAAAAACAAAGTACAATTTTTTGATAGATAGATATCGTACCACTAAAAGTTACAAGAAATATCATGTACTTTCAAAAAAATTGCACAAAAAATTGTTACTGTATGTGCCTGAACAAAGCCCCAAAAGGATCAAAAATAAGGATTACTTAGCAATATCTATGGAAATTTATAATTTATTTAAAATAAAAAATAAACAAAAATAAATTTCACCAATGTGAAGAGCACGAAATTCTACCTCAAATTAAAAAAAAAATGATTCAAAAAAGGAACTCATATGACTAAGATATGGTCCTCCAAAGTTGACTGATCCAAGATAGACTACTCATCGATGAAGGGGGATGATTTGATAAAATGAAACCTCTGCTCAATCGGGCATGATGTCACCAAATTTTTATATGCATATATATATGAAGGTCTACTAAAAAAATTCCACCATATCTGGTGAACATCCAGCC
>JARHVA010004481.1:1232500-1310000 GCA_037957365.1 Torreya grandis | reverse complement strand
AAAGGAGGAAAGGATAGATACACATGGTGCATAATAGTAATTGGTAGAGACATGTAAGACATATACTGATGGTTAATGTTTTACTTGAAGGAACCTTCCACTAGTAATTATGTAATTTATTTCACAACTAGGCAATCTAAGATTGGTAGGGTATGTGTAGGGGCTCCTTGATAACACATTCCACCATAATAATGGTATCCTCTTGATAGTACTAGTAATAAACAATAGAGGTGAGGGAGTTATTGATTTCCTTTAATAATTGAGGAATGGGTGCTTCATAATGGAATTATAGACCACCCAATACAAGGATTCATAGATTTATTTGATATTGTTTTGATAATGGTAGACATATAGTTTTTAAAAAAACATGGACCACCACTCCTCTCCATATCCATAATGTAAAGGTAAGAAGTTTGAATGTGATCATCCTATAGATTGTGTCTACTAGGAAGCTCATCATGTAAAAGTCACCTTCTCCTTATAAATATTCCACCACCTTGATCATGTTTAAGTTTATTATCCTTCTTAAGTTAGGGACTTACTCACCTTGGAGAATTATGTGGAATAGTGAATCCATAGGAGGTTGATGTGTGGATAGTTACTCCCCTAAACAATCAGTTGGGTAGGATCTTCCCAACATGAATTCCCTCTTTGAATGTGTGGGAAATATATGTGTTGATCTCCATTTTGTTCACCCATTTAGCATTTGGATTATCTTTCTAGTCCTAAAAGACATTATAAATCTAGAAGGTGTTCATCCAAGTGGTCATATCAGTCTATTCATAAGAGAATGTGTACTTAAGGAGTTTTTAGTAATACTTGAAGGTGGATCCCAAGATGTCAGTGCTCTAATGCTATTTTTTTATTGAGTAGACCATGTCATAGATTCTAACCTCTATCAACTTTGACATGATTAATAATTTTTTAAATAGGTTGAACTAGGGAAAAAACTCAAGATTAGCCATGAATTTGTGAAACCCACACTTCTTATAGTTCCAAAGTGCATATTCAAATTAGGCCTCATTATCATAATCACTACCATAGGATTTTGGTACCAAATGAATGGTCTTGAACATTTCATTGTAGTTCCTAAAATGTGTCAAGCCATTTAGGAATATAGTGTCTTAGTACTCTATCTTAATTTTGGGGTTTATGAATGAGGTGTCCATTATAGATGAGAAGGATATATTTGATAAGCAATTTCAAGTGAAGGGGGAAACATAAAGGGTAATAATCAAGGCATAAAGCAAGGAGTAGATTTTGGTAGACTAAGAGCAATACTGGCTAATGAATTCTCCTTAGGGAACTTATATAGGTTTGCATACATCTCTTACATTAATGGTATTTGGTGGCTCAGTCTATGTGACTTCAAATTTGAGTTGGTAGCTTGATTTCCCCATTTATTTCCCAGTATAGAGTTAAACTCAAAGCACATGATCAAATGTTGCCTACTAAATTTATTAATAGTGACATGACACTCTAAAGTTTCCAATTAAGTCCCATTTTCCCACTTAATTAATGTTTCAAGTGTGCTAAGCACATGAACATATCATCCTTAAGATTTCCTAGGTGGTCTTATCTTATGCCCCATTCTACTAATTGGTTTGTGTTACAATGGTTAACACCTAGGCATGGCTTAATTCTATGCTTTATACTGTTAAGAGGACAAAATTATAGTTGGGAGATGTGTGTCCTTTGATTGGAATTTTTACCCTAATTGTACCTCATTACAATTTCCCCAAGGCCCTTTTAGGATCCACCTAATAATTTTCACATAAATGCCACATGGAAAAATGTGATAAGTCAATCTCCCCCAAGCTCTAACATTTCTTTAATGTCTAGGAAACTAACAATATTTATAATGGGATACATGGTGATTCCTCATTCGGTTGGAATCTCCTAGGATCTAACATCTCTTACAATGCTAAGAGATTGACACATCTGACATGGGATAAGCTTATTAATTATATCTAGGTAACTCTAGCCTTAAATACATGCAACATTCTTCCATTTTCATCGGGTTTAACATCTCATATTCTAGGGGATTGAAAAATTTAACACCAGGGAAATCTCATTTGTTGGATCCTAGTAAATCTAACCTCTAGGACATGTAACATTCTTCTGCTTAGTAAGTCTCTCTAAAGATGTAACATCTCTAATAAATCTAAAAGACTAACCAATTTTAATTTGATCAATATTACATTCTCTCATTGGGTTAGTATTTCCCATGTTTTGACATCTTTGATAGTGTTGGGTGACTAACCATTTTTACTTCAGAGCACTATTCACCAAATTTTGCCTACATACTAAAATTTTCCTAATCTAGAATAAGAAGCTAAGCAAGGTCCTGATTGAAGAGTGATACAATGTCATAAAGAGCATATGGAATTCAAGAGGAGATCATATAGCATTTTCAATATTTTTACACACTTTAATCAATCTTAATGTGTGGATTTCATTATCTTTTAGAGATAGACCATCAATGCAAGATTTGAAGAAATGAACAAGTTATTATAGGTGTGCATATCATAAATGCACTTTAGAGATTAACCAAGGTCAAATAATTACATGGACATGATGTTTTTCATGCTTAGATCAACCTTTGCAAATTTGGTGTCTTGATGCTTTTTCTATCTCAAGATACAAGCATTCAAAGTTAAACAAGTAGAATGAGATGTTTAAGGGGACATGAAATAAAAGTCATGGTGAATAGTTGCTTGAATTAAAAACACCCTAAGGATACTAAGGATAAGCATAAAGCTAAAAACTATCAAATTATCACTTGATCGGATCATAGATCAATGACACATGGGTAGTCAATAGGTCAAAAGGTCCATGGAATGAGGTCAATGGTTTGTATTTAATTAGATCAAAAGATCTAATGGAAAGTGGGAAAGGATGAAGTTAGTGGGTCCTAAAGATCAAAAAAATCATGTTAAATCATGTTTTAAATATCTAACATTATGAGAAAAGGTCAAAGAGTTAGTAGACCCAAGACAAACATAACAAAGACAAGTGTTCAAATCACAAAAGTTGAGTTAGAATGTAATGGTGAGTGGATTGTGACAAATTTATTATGTATATTTAGATCAATAGTGCATGCTAAATCATGATTCAAAGATCTAATGGTGAGAATCAAGTCAAAAAGTTAGGGTATCCTAATATTAAACAAGGGATTGCCAATTGTTTCAATCATAGTAATTTAAAGGATCAATGGTGCATATTTGATCTTATTGATTAAGATCAATATGTGTTGAGTCATGTAGATAAGATCAATAGTGCATAAGACAAGGAACCCAGATTGAATGTGAAGCTACCAAATGGTACAATTATGGAGCTAGATGTAGCTAATATCCGAATCTTCAAAAAAAATAAAGAGCTACTAGGTAGCACATTTTTACAAACCTAGATCTAGATCAAGATCCAATATAAAAATTTGAAGCCTTGAGAACTCAAATAAGGATCAAATATAGTTTAGGTCAAACTAGAGAAAATATTTTGAAGGGATGCCATGGAATCAAACATGTTGGTTTTAATAAGTTCATTTCTCCATTATTACACACAAGAGATGAACTAGTAGGGAGCAATCCACATTGAAACAAGATCATAACAAATTGATCTAAATGTTGTAACTACTTTTATGGTAAAATTCAGCTTTCAAATAACTTGATCCCATCAATGTAACCATACAAAGCATTAATTTAGGCCAAAAACAAATTGAAAGGGAATGATATGGTTGTTATGGACACCTTATAAAAGTAATCTTAGGCATTATGATATTTTCCAATGGCATAAACATTAGAATGACTAGAAATATTGGTCATTATGATCCCTTCTCCATCTTTCTATTCATTGATCCTCATCTCTCTCATCCTTTTATACTATAAATATAAGTTTCTAAGCCTTTAAAATGATCCCCTCTCTTTAACATGTCTATAATCTACCAAGATTTATACTGTAACACCAATTTGATGCAATGAAAGACTAAATTCCTATATTTAGAAACTAAATCAAAGTGTGTTTCATGTCTTTATTGATGTGGTTAAGTGAATATATGTTTTCCTTACCTATGTCTAAGTTTCCTCACATTTAATATGTGTTTTGGTAGTTATCATTGGTCATTAAAAGTGCATATATAGTTTGTTGGTTAGTTTAGAAGTACACAACTTCCCTCCCATGCTAGGTTGGTAGCTAGTCCATGCCTTTTTATGAAATAATTATGTGTAAGTTCATCAAAGAGTGAATTAAGTGATGTTTATAATTATTGAAAGTGTCTTATAGTGTGTCTTGTGCAAGTATAAGGATCAAAACATTTGGTGCATCACCTCATTTTTTACATGTTTTTGTGCATTATTGTCAATCTCTTTCCCCTCTTCCTAACAAAAAGCTAGTTTAGGTTTAGCATAGGTGATAAACAAAAAATTAATCTAGCCTTCTCTAGATGTCTAACCCAAGATTAGTTAACCCATAGCCTAGGGTCAGTCTCATGTTGGACTAAGTTTTAGCAAGAGGATCTGAATAATGCCTTTATCAACTAGGGTGTAACCTAGGATGCCAATAGTTTTGGCACACCTGGTGGGACCCATTCTCCTTAAGGAACTAAAATTTAGATCTAAAGAGAAGAATATATAGTATTAAAGTATACTCATCATCATCAAGAGGTACAAATATTTAAAAGTTGTAGAGTTCATAGCATTGTCTAGACAACATTCTCATGCCAAATGCTACTACAAGGTTAGCAAGTAAAGGTATTCCCCTTGAATTCAATGAGATGCCTTATATTTCATATAATAAATCATGATTTAATAGGATAATACATTATCTCCAAAATTAATATTCATCTCTTAGTCATCTTATTATCTTAAGTAATGAAATACCTGCTACCTTAATGGCTCTCAGGAATCAAGTGTTCATCCCATTCAATAGAGACAGTCCACTAAATTTGGCCCATTTTTATGACATTCCTATGTATTCCCTTAAGAGTATCCCATTCTTATCAATATAAAATAAAATAACTACTATTGAGCACATCTAGGATGTTGTTAACCTTTTGTTTATTCACAATGTTGTTCAAGATAATGTGGCTATCAGATTGCTTGTTACTTCCTTCAAAAGAAAATCACTAAATGGTATATAAATATTAAACTAAATTCCATTACTACCTAGGATGAGTTAGGTGCAGCCTTAGTTAGATAATTTGAGGACAAATTTGATCACTTATCATTAGTTGAATAGCTGACTAACATAAAGAGAGCTCTTCATGAGTTCATTTCTAATTTCAACCTTAGATTCTAAAAGACATGGAATAAAATACCTAAATTGATTAGGCCATCCCTTGAATATGCCTTCTTGTATTATCTAATAACCCTTAATTATGATATTAGTGTGATGATATAATCCATGGGTGGTAATACATTGTCAGATGCTTATGAGGTTGTAATAAGAGCAAAAAATAGTTTGATACATAATGGTAGGCATACTCCAAGACCTCTAATGCATATATTTTGAGAGTTATAATCTATTAAACTTCTTCAAATTCCTCAATTTTCATCATTATCCCCTATTCCACCTCCTCAAGTTCAAATTTCATCCCCTTCTAATCAAGGTGATGAACTTGGTGAGCTGAAAGATATTCTTAAATATTTTGGAAATGAAATAGTATAACATAAGAGGTAGTAGTATTAGAATAATATCCCTAACAATAATATAATCAACCCTCCTATAATGCTTTCAAATATTAAAGGCCTCCTTATCAAGGATTTAGAGAAAACAAACCACCTTACCAATCATAAGGAGCCATAGTTCTAGCTAAACCATATACATTTCTTGATCCTAATGCACCTTCCACATAAAAATTTATTTTTCTCACACCACCTCAAAATAATTTAATGTGTGACTCAATTTGGTATCCATCTATCCTAAATGATCTTCAAAACCAAGCCTTGGTATCACAAAACATTACTATGCCACAAATGACACAAGAACAGTTTTCTCTTCAAGGAGGTTAGTATCAAGAGACAAATTTGGTACCCCAAGGATAGGCTAAACAAGTTTAAGGGTAGATTTATGCTATTAATATGAATTGGAAAATGGATGATCATGTTTCATTCAATTAAATTGGTGAGAATAGAAACATAAGTGGTCAAGTTACATATCTAACTAGAGATGAATGAAGATTCATTGAGGAATCTCAAGATGTGATAAATGATTCTAGTGATCCTAATATTATTCCTAAGAGCATCAAATATTAACTTTCTACCCCTATAATATAGAAAAATTAGAATGTAGAGGGTGGCAGGGTCCCTCAAATATATCTAATTTGTGAATAACTAGTGGTTCAAAAGGTAAAACCAAAGGTTAGTGGAGCTTCCTTCAATATAATGGATCAGATGAAGAAATCCAATGTTAGAATTAGCATGTGGGATTCCCTTGATATTCTAGGATAAAAGGATTTTCTCATCCAAGAGCTTTCAACTCTTAAGGTGTCCCTAGAACTAGTTGAAAAACAAGGTGTTATTTTAACCAATTTAGACCAACCATTACAACATCAAGTATATGTGGTACATAAGATATTAAAGGGGGATAAAAATGATGTAAATTCAATTAAAAATCCTCCAATCTACCTCTCTTTGATATTTGGTGATTGTCTAGTTCATAACTGTATAGTGGATAGTGGATCTTGTAGCACTATCATGCCTAGGAAAATTACATATAATCTTGGTCTTGTTTATAAACAAAATAATAAAGGAGTATTGAAAATATATGGATCACCAACAAAGACAATAGGCATCATCAAAGATATAAATTTGACACCAACAAGATGTGGTTGTAGTAGACTTGCCTCCCTACTTTGCCACGTGTCTGTCAAGGGACTTCACCTCAAAGTTTGGAGGATATTTATCAACTAATTGGATGTATTTGATTTTTATTAATACATGTGGAACTAAGGTAAAAATACATTTTGAACCCATTACATGGTTCCATTTGGAAGCATATATGCCAAGTGTTGTGAACAACAATTGCCTCATCTTAGATGAGGTGATAAAAGATAGTGTAAAGGAAATTGAATCACCTTTAGATGGAATTCTATATTTGTTCCATGATGATTGGGCCTTTATCTAACATTAATATGATCCTTATAAACTAATTGAATAAAAAATACTTGGTGCTTATTGCCTCTATGAGAAAGATTCACTAATTCTAGCCATGATGAAGTATGATGAGTCTATTGATGGTCTTTGGCAATTATACTTTTATGGATCAAGGAATAAGTATGGTACCAGGGTTGGAATGATGTTGATTTTTTCATCAAAGGAAAGGTATTTATCATTTGTTATGTTTCAATTTGGTTTCTCAAATAATATTGTTGAATATGAGGCACTAGTTCATGGTTTACAATGGGATAGGAAGATGAAAATCAACACCTTATATGTCTCTAGTGATAGTAAACTTGCAGTTCACCAAGTGAAACGTATTAATGTATGCAAAAAGCCATTTCTTAAATATTATAATCATAGGTTATGGTACTTTCTTTAATAATTTTAGACCTTCAACATTTAGGCAATACCAAGATATGAGAATAAACATGTAGACAATTTGGATGCCATTGGGGCACAATTTAGTATCCCAACTAATGTAAGAAATTAAAAGGTCTAGTTACACATTAAGGTGATTTTAATGTCTTCTATCCCAAATAATAGTGATAATCAATAAGTGTTTGAAGATGATAATCGAATTGTTTTATTCTTACAAGAAGAGGCTATGTTTTCCTCAAAAAATTAGTCAAGGTACTTACAAAAATATGGTAATTAGATTATGAAATTAAAAACATGTTTCCCAAGGGATTGGTCACACTTGAAAACATATTTAGTGGTGATATGAGCTAAGGAAATAAAATTCATCTTAGTCGGAAAATGAAGAACACTGTGCCAATGTGGAACTTTCATTTGGTAGAAATGTAAAGTTGGGTAAAGTAGGCACTTATTCAAAAAAGGAAGCCTTAATTGAATTATGTGAAAGTTATTATGATGTATTTGCATGGAAATATAGTGATCTCAATAGATTTGACCCAAGTCTATCTCAACACACCATTGGGATAGAAGATGAAACTAAGTTAGTAAGATAAAAATGAATGCCTATTAATCCTAATCTTGAGCCCTTGATGAGAGTTGAGATTCATAATCTCTTTTTGTCAGTTATTATATTTCCAATCAAGCACTAAACTTGGGTGGAAAAACTTATTCCACTATTGAAAAAGAATGTTGAAATTAGACTATGTGTTGACTTTCATTACATAAACAAAGCTTCCCTTAAAGACCACTATCCATTACCATCTATGGAACAAATTTTAAATTTGGTTATGGGTTCAGAAAGGTTCTCCTTGTTAGATGGATATAATGGTTATAATCAAATTTTGGTCAAGAAAGAAGACCAAATCAAAACAACCTTCACCATAATGTTGGGGACATTTGCATATAAAATAATGCCTTTTGGTTTATCTAATGTTGGAGAAAATTTTAATAAATTCATAGATATGGCATTCTAGGGTCTCCTTAACAAGTTTATACTTGTTTATTTGGATGACATAATAGTGTTCTCTGAGAGTGTATGTGATCACATGATTTACCTCAAGCAAGTATTTGAAAGGCATAGGAAATTTGGGGTGTTTCTCAATCCCAAAAAGTGTGTCTTCTCAATTCATGAAGGTAGGCTTCTTAGACATGTGATTTCAAGACATTTTATGAGTATAGATCCTGATAAGATAGATTTAATTATTGAACTTTCCTTACCTAATCACAAGAAAGATCCACAATTATTCTTAGGTAAGATCAATTTTATAAGAAGGTACATTTCATATTTTTCCAGTTTAGCTAAGCCACTTACATCCATGCTAAAAAGGAATCAAATTTTTAGTTGGTCCAAAGAAGGATTAAGAGGATTTGAAGAGATAAAAAAATCCATAGTTAGTGTTCCTACACTCCTAAATCCTGATTTCACAAATTATTTTATCCTATAAACCTATGTTAACATTTAAATAATTTTAGGTAATCTTATGCAACAAAATTATGAAGCATTGGAGCATCCAGTAGCCTTTTTTAGTCAAGTCTTGGAAGAATATGAAATAAGGTGCTCTTTTTTTTAAAATCATGTACTTTATATTATAAGGTCTCTCAAGAAGTTATGATACTTATTATCTAACAATAAGATACACCTAATAGTTGCACTTCCAAGTGTCAAGGAGTTTATCTTGAATAATGACATAAATGAGAAAATAACTAGTTGTATAACAAAGGTAATGGAGTATGATGTGGATATGAAAGTCACAAACATGATTGGAAGTAAAGAAATTTTTGATCATCTAGCCCAAAAATTACAATAGGTCAATGAGGTGGTTATGATGTCAACTAATGAAGAGGTGACAATCGATCATACCTCAAATTATAGTTGGTATCATGATTTTTTAAAGTATCTTCAAGATGGTCTTTATCCCTCTTATCTAAATCCTTTAAAAAGAATATATTTTAGATTAGAATCCATTTCTTTCTTTCTTATTGATGGTGTTTTTTTCAATAAAGACATCAATGGTATGATGTTAATATGCATTGAGCCACATCAAACAAAAGGAATACTTGATGAGTTCCATGATAGGAATGGTAGAGGGAATTACTCATCAAGGAATATAACCCATAAGATCATGAGAGGTAGGTATTATTGGTAGAGTATATTTGATGATTGTCATACATGGGATATGAAATGTAGATAATGTGTTATGTTTGTAGGAAAGGTAAAACTTGTAACCTTACCTCTCCAACCATTTATAGTGGATCAACCCTTTATCTAATATGGATTGGAATTTATTGGTCTCATTAACCCCCTTTCAATCTCATGACATAAATGGATAATGACTGCTAAGATTACTTCACTAGATGGATAGAAGTAGTGGCATTAAAAGTTGAAAATGAGTCCAATATTATATATTTTTATGAAGGTTTGTTTACTATATTTGGATTCCCTTCAACCATTATTTATAATAATGTTATGGCTTTTGTGGAGTCTATAATCAACCAATGGGTAGTTCAACATATTTTTTTTCTCAACACTTCATCAAATTACTATCCACAAGGCAATGGCCTTCCTAAGTCCACAAATAAGAACTTATTGAATATCATAAGGATGAAATATTGAAGATAATCAAAGTTCATGGCATCTCAAAGTAATCTCTATGGGATGATAGGATCAGGTACAAAAAATTAATAGCCAACTCCCCTTACAAAATGGTATATGGTAAAGAATCAAGAATGCCTATTTATCTTGAATTTATTACCCTAGAACTCATGCATCAATTTGAGATGTCAGAGAATGAACCTATGGAGATTAGATATGATGAGATTATGGAGCTGGAAGAGACAAGACATCAATATATGCTAGCCATGGAATAGTATTAAGCAAAATTGAAAAGAGCTTTTGACAAAGGAGCTTCTTCATGAAGTTTCAAAGAAGGAAATTTGGTCCTCAAATAGGATGAGGATAGAGATAAGCTAGGAAGGCACACAATGTTTGACTCTCTTTGGATTTGTCCATGTACAATCTCTAGCTTCAAATCCCACAATGCCTTCACTTGCAAAGATGGATGGTGAGGAGCTTCTTATTCTAGTTAATGGGATATAATTGAAACATTGATATTTAAGGTTGACTTCCCTATACTTAGTTTGTTTATTTTGAATTTCCTCTAAGTGTTGTCATAGCACATTAGTTTGTTTACATTTTCTTTGTTTAGTTATCTTCCTTGTTTTATTTTTTTCCATATTTTGATAGAATCCATTTTCTTTGTAAGTCAAAAGGTTTCTTACAATCATGGATTAGATTCATCATTATTGTTGAATCTAAGGTTCATGTAAATGATCTGAATTCTCAAGTATAGTAGGCATTCTACCCAATTTATTCACCAAAGATGTTGGGAAAATTTAGCCGACATACCAAAATTTACCTTATCTAGAATAAAAAGTTGAGCAAGGTCCTGATGAAAGAGTGATCCAATGCCACAAGGATCATATAGACTTAAATAGGAGATCAGATAGAATTTTTAAGATTTTTGACACACTTTAATCAATCCTAAAGTGTGAATTTAATCATCTTTAGGAGCTAGACCATCATGAAAAACCTTGAAAAAATGAATAGGTTAGTCTAGTTGTACATCTCATAAATGTTATTTTGAGATTAACTAGGGTTAACAAATTACATAGACATGATGTTTTTCATTCCTAGATCATCCTCTACAAATTTGGTGTCTTGATATTTTTTCTATCTCAAGATACAAGCATTCAAAGTTGAATAAGAAAAATTAGATGTTTGAGGGGATGTCAAATAAAAGTCATAATGAATAACCATTTGAATTAGAAAAAACCCCAAAGATCCTAAATATTAACACAAAGCTGACAAGTGTCAAAATCTCTCTTTATCATATCATATATCAATGACACATTAGTAGTCAATAGGTTAAAATGTCCTTGGAATGAGATCAATGGTCTACATTTAATTAGATCAAAATATCCAATAGTGACTAAGTGAGGATGATGTTAGTGGGTTCCAAAGATTCAACTAAGCATGTTTAATCATGTCATGAAAATATAATGGTGTGAGTGAGGGTCAAAGATTCATCGAACCCAAAATAAATGTAGTGAAGATAAGTGTCAAAATCATGGAAGCTAAGTCAGAATCTAATGGCAAGAAACAATATGATAAAGTTAGTGGGTCCAATTAGATAAATGATGCATTTTAAATCATGTGTCAAATATCTAGTAGTGAGTATCAAGTAAAAAATTTAGAGGATCCTAAGATTAATAAAGGGACTACCAAGTTTCTTTATCACAATGACTTAAAGGATCAATGATGCATATTTTATCTTATTGATAAAGATCAATGACAAAAATTCAGTCATGTAGATAAGATTAATGGTACATAAGATAAGGATCCTAGATCAAATAAGAGGACTTGACATGGTGTGAGCATAGATCAAAATGAAGACGAAAACATAATATTGACAATAAATGAAGTGATACTAGGTGGCACATTTTTACAAATCTAGATCAAGAGCTAATATCAAAAGGCAAAGCCTTGAGAATTCAAATAAACAATGAATATGATCAAGTTCAAACTAGAGAAAATATTTCAAAGGGATGCCATGGAGGAAGACACATCATTTTTGATGGGTTTATCACCAAATCCAAAAACATGATTATGACCCTTTTCTCCATTCTTACATGTAAAAGATGAACCAGTAGGGAACAATCCACACTAGAATAAGATCATAACAAATTGATCCAGTTGTTGTAACTGATTTGATGACAGAATTTAGATTTCAAATGACATGATCCCAATATTGTAACCATAAGTAGCATCAATAGAGTCAAAAAATATATTTAAAAGGATTGACATGATTGTTATGGTCACCTTCCAGAAGTAATCTTAGGCATTATGATCTTTTTTAATGGCATCAACACTAGAATGAATAGAAATATTGGTCATTATTATAACTTCTCCATACTTCTACACATTGATCCATGTATCTTTCAACTCTTTTTAATATAAATATAGGATTCTAAACCTTGAAAATTATCCCCTGTTTTGCATGTCTATACTCTACCGATATTTTTACTATAACACCTATTTGATGCAATAAAAGATTAAATTCCTCCATTTGTAAACTTAGTCAAAGTGTTTTTCATGAGTTAATTGATGTGGTTAAGTTAATATATGTTTTCCTTGACTCTGTCTAGGTTTTATCACATTGATGAAGTATTTTGGTAGTTCTCATAGGTCATTCTAAGTGCATATATAGTCTATTAGTCAGTTTGTAAGTGGACAACTACCCTCCCATGTTAGGTTGATAGCTAGTCCATGCCTTTTTGTGAAACACTTATGTGGAAGCTAAAGAATTAGTGAATTAAGTGATGTTTATAAATGTTGAAAGTTTCCTATATTTTTTTTTGCAAAATTATAAGGATAAAAAAATTTGGTTCATCACCTCATTTTTCACATGCTTTTGTGCATTATTGTCAATCTCTTTCCCCTTTTCCCAACAAGAAGCTACTTTAGGTTTAGTATAGGTGATAACCATAAAAGGAATCTAGCTTTACTAATAGGCCTAAAACAATATTAGGTGACCCATAAACTAGGGTCAATCCCATGTTATACTAGGTTTGAGCAAAAGGACCTATATAATCCCCTTCTCATCTATGGTTTAACCTAGGATGCCAATAGGCACCTCAATTGGCTAGGGTTTATGAGGTTCTAACCTCATTGAAAATAATCCATGTGACACTTTCATTAAACTATAATTCTTATATAAATACATAAAATTGACTAAATAAAAGGAAAAGAAGCATGAATAATTAGATGCTCACCTAGTCTCTTATTAGATTTCATAAGGTGCCCTGTAGGACTCTAAGAGACTTTACAATGAGAACAAACCTACATAAAAGTTAGTACATTAAGTATTCTAAGAAAGCACCTAGTTTATTTTGGTAAGCCACTAGGACTTGATTGTGTTAACTTTAAAAGTCATAATGGCTCTCAATAATGATAAAATTACCATTACAAAAAAGCCACATGTTCAAAGAAACTAGGGAAAAATGGGAATTCAAAGATTCTCTCTTGACAGAGTTAGTTGAAGTGAGATTAAAAAAACTTTGGGATCTATGAATTATATCATTTTAAAATAATGTTTCACTTATTTTTTATGAAAAATAGTATGTGTTTTCCAAATAAATGGTGACTTTGATGGGGAAAGTGGTGTTCAATCACTTAGAACCCAAGCTGCTAACCTCCATTCTTTCACAAAACATAGACTAAAGGAAAAATCCTTAGGGGTATCAAAATAAATAAATAATGAACTAAATTCATTTACAATAAGTTGCATACCAAGCCTTATTCTCATAGAATACCATTAGTATGTTTGAGATTATGCATTTTTAATTGATTTAATTTTGGATTTCACTCAAATAATCTGAGGTCAGGATAGCAAATAAATCTTCTCAAAGGGTGTTATTATTTTTATGGATTAGAGGGTAAGGGTATGGGAATTTTTTTCTAATAGATAATCATATATATCCCTAAGAGAGATATTTGTATTCTCATTTAAGGCCTTTCTCCATTACCATCCACACTACAAATCCTATGATGGTGGTTTACTAATAGCCTTTTCGAGGAAGAATTAGAATTTAGATTATGCATGTTATTATAGTCTCCTTTTAAAATTTTTTTATGAAGAGATTTGGTAGTTCTATACATTAAGTGTTTAGAACCAAGTCATGGGTGATGGGACATTTTTAAATCTCTGATTACCTATCCAATCTAAAATTGGTTTGGTGATCTCACTTTCATCAAGATATTCTTATTAAGTGCAGCTTGATGGATTTTGACAGGACACAAAGTTGTTCTAAAATTCACTTGTTTAGTTAAGAATCACTGGCCTCCAAGATCTAAAATGTAAAAAAGACCCTTTTAGAACATTTGAATTTTTTTAAATGAAACATCTCCTATGGTATCTTAAATATTAATTATACCTCCTAAGATTTTGTCTCCTTTATACTAGTTACTTATAGATATTTCTATAAAGGACCCTTCCAATCCAGTTTACTCTTACTCTCTTGGTTATAATTAAAGGATAAATCTAGGGCATGGTTAGTAGTAAAGGAACACCATAAGGACACAACAATGTCAAATCAAAATGAAGCAAAATAAAAAACACAACATCAATAAGAACATAACTAAAGTAAACTAGCCTAATATATACATTACCACCCTTTCTAATACTATTTTTAGACCACACTAGAAGGGATAGATAAGAACTAATGATTTAGGAACTATCTATTCACTGATAGTGGTAGTTTATTTCCTTTAAGGTCCTTAAGATGAAATGTAGTTTGTCCAAGGAGTTTAACTATCTGATGGGGGACAATTTAGAGGGAGTAAAACTTGTAGTGTTTCTCTTTCTTTTTGTGAACTTTATCCCATAAAAATACCATGTCAGAGATCTTAAAAGATTTAACTTTATCCTTTTTGTCAAATCATCACTTGATAGTTCTAAGATGTTTGTTAAATTTGATTAAGGCCTCATCATAGGATTCTTCTAATTAGACAATGTCTACGAGCTTGGAGTTCACTTTATAATCTTATTCTATGTAATGTAATATGAATTTGTATGTAGGTAAATTGGTTTCAATTTGCAACATTGGCTCAAGTCTATAGACTAGTATGAATGACAAACTATTATTCTCTTGCTTATGCCTAGTGCAGTAACCCATAGAGTGAATTTTAGAAAACAATGCCATTCTTAGGGTTTCTCTTCTATAGAATTCTTTATGAAATTTATTAGATTATTTTTGGTTGATTCTAATAATCCATTCCCTTAAAGGTAATGATTGGATGCAAATATAAATGCTATTCCATTATCATTCTCCCATTAAATTAACTCTATGGATTGAAATGTAGGGCCATTATCACATACTAATGAGATAGGGGTATTGAACCACGTGGTTGGTTTGTTCTCCATGGAATTTATGTCTTTATCAATAGTGATTTTCCTTATTTATATTACTTGAACCCACCTTGTGTAATAATTTATGTCCATAAGAATAAACTTATGCCTTGATGAAGAATTACGGTTGATGACCCCCAAAAAATATATCACCCATTAGGAAAATGGTATTTTTTCTGTAAATTGCTATAATAGCATTGATTCATATATTTCCCTTTTAATGAAGGTCTTACACTGATGGAAATTCTAGCAATGGGCATGGACTTATTTGAACAACATAGGCCAGTAATAGACTAAAAAAATTATATTGTGTGTTGATGTATTTGGTATAAGGTGAATGACTCATATATTCTCATACAAGTCTCCCATTACTTGTCTTCTTCTTGTGATAGAAATTCAAGGTAGATAATCTCATGATTATTTTTGAAGAAAACTCCCTTATTAAACATATACTATGTAGCCTTCAATCTAATATATCTCTTATAAATATGGTTGAGCTTAAGAGGTTAGTTATTACAGATTATATAATGTATGATTGAGGCATACTAATCATGTTATCATACCATCTCCTAGTCCACTTGGTTCATAATGATCCTTATATCAACTTTACTAATTAACTTAGTAATGCCCTATCCTTTAACCAGCTTGGTAGGTTTGATATAAATCATACTCATATATATTTGTCACCCATTTACCTTTATGTTTTACTATTTCATTTTTTTATAACATGTACTTGATGGTTAGGTTCATAATGATTGCATGCACCTTATGTTTGAGAATATAGTGCCTGAATTTCTTCATATCTTTGACTAGTGCATAAGCATGTTTGTTAATGGTGGAATATCTTAGTTATTCATATTTGAAATTGGTTATCATAAAATCAATAATATATTATTCTCCATCCAATCTTTTTTTGAAGTAGGTATTGATGGTGTGCTCAAAATAGAAAGTATTAATGTAGAAATCCTACATTTAGTCTAGGCAGATTAGCATTGAGGCTTGCATTGATAGCATCTTTTATGTTGTAAAGACTTATTAGATTAAGCATGACATTCCACTTTTGTATCCTATTTCAACATAACATTCAGAGGTTTTACAATTTCAAAAAAAATTAAAAAATGTACTTGAAAACAAAGTTCATTATTGCAATGAAGGATTTTCATTATTTATTACTATTAGGCAAACGTAATTTATAAATCACATCAACTTTTTTTTATTTATAAAAATGCCTTCTTATATGATGATATGATCAAGAAGATTACCTTTAGTGACACTAAACACACTCTTATTTATTTTTAGATAAACTCCATACTCATCGACCTTTCAAACACCTTTTTTAAGTGGTGTATGTGATCTGACATGTATTTTAAAAACATAGTCAAGTCATCCATATAAAATATTATGAATTTTACAATTAAACCTAAAAAATAAAAATCCATCACCCTCCAAAATTTTTATCCATCAGTGATAAATCTAAATGACATTTCTTTGTAGTCAAATTTACCCCATTTTATGGTGAAATTAGTTTTGACTTGATCTTTTAAATTGACCAAGACCTAGTTGTATCCTAATAATTCATATAATAATCATCTAGGATCCACTCACCATTTCGATCACTTCATCAAGGGAAGGTAATGGATAATTATCCTTGTTCAAGGCTTGGTTTAGGTTCTAAAAGTCTACACATAAATCTATTTGTCCATTTTTATTATACATAGACATTAAGTTATCTACCCAGGTAGAAAGATAAACTAGGAAAATTATCCCAGTAGAGAGTAACTTGTCAACCTCTTTGTATATTAATAGTTCTATAATTAGGTTCAAAGATTTATGTCTTTACCTAAATGGTTTCTAGATTTATTTTAGTGGGATGGGCTAAGTAATCACCCTTATTTTGAAGACTTTGAGGTATACATAGGCCCATGAAATTACAACCTTATATCATAATAGAAACCTTTGTAGTTACTCAAGTTTGATGTCCATCTATTCAATACCCACATTAATGGTTTGAAAATTTTCCATAGAGTTTAGGTTGATGTTTTGACATTTATGGTTCTCAAATCTAGGTTTATTCATTTTGGGAGTAGGGTCCAAGGTGTCAGATGCCCTTTCTAAGGTAATCATCCCTTTTACGATTTGATTCCCATGAACGTTTAGGATCATAACCCTATAAAGTTTGGTTCTAGGGTTGTCTCTATCCACTTCATTGATTAACTAGGCCTTGAATATCCTAACATTGTTAAGTAATTGGATAATTTATTGATCATCCTCAAAGAACTATAAATTTATCACATTTTTTGAGATAGATGGGAAAGGGTCTAGTTCCATATATAACTCTAGAAACTTAGTGTCATCTAGGGGAGTCAAGTTTATTTATTCAGATGCTAATGAGCTCATAACTTGGTTCTCATCCCTAGGGATAGGGATTAGGGATAGGGATAACATTGAATGTACTAAACATCTCAATCATGTCCTAGGATATATGTTTATACCTCTTAAGGTAAGATAACTTGCATTGAAATTCAATCTTACCCTAGTTGACCACTATCTTTGAGTCACTAAACACCCTTAATTCCTTGGATTAATGTTTTAATGTGAACTAGAACCCTAAGAATGTGGCCTCATATTCCACCATAATTTTTTTACATAGGAACTATAATATATATAAATATAATTATCTCTTTCCTTGGGGATACATCAACATAACACCTACTCCATTACCCTATTAAGAATGGACTCCATATACATATAAGGATCATAGGCTCAGAAATCCTAATTCTTTACTAGTTTTATCCTTAGTTTTATGCTCATTGTATAAATCCCTAGGTCTGAAGATATTAGGTTCACTCTCTCATTAATAGTGTTGTATTCAGTTATAATGTGCTTCATGTGGGGTTATCTATCGAATCATATTTTATTGGTTTCACCTCTCTAGGGTAGACACATGAGTAAATTTAATGGCTTTGTACATGTTTACTATTTTAGACTAGTCTCTATTAAGGATAATTCCATGTGATTTAATAATCTCTACCATCTTGATGTCTATGAATTGTTGAACCTTAGGTTTGGATTCTAGTTACATGTGGACATTCATAAGCTCACCTATTAATTTAACCTTTGAATTATCTAGTTGAACCACCACCTTATCTAATTTGATTAAAACTAATCCTAACTTATCATAAATACCTTCTAGGATTACATTTATTAAGGTTCCAAAGTACACTTAGCAATTATGTAGGTTATTTCCAAATAACCTAATAGTTAGGAGGAATGGGGGGAACTTAGTCTTATTATTATGAATGACAACATTGGTGTGGGACATATTCCACATAGTATGGGTAGGTTGTGTTAGTTTTTTAGTTAAGAATTTAATTAGAAGATCAAATTACTCAATGATTTTATAAATTTAATGAAGGTTGATGTTTTATTTAATTTTATTCATGTCTTTTATTATGTTATAAAATCCTTTATTTTTAATTTGTTAAACCTCTGCAGGGGATTTCATTTCATGGTGTTTTAGAGGTAGATGGTCATTCTAGTATTATGATCTAGTGGGATTGTGTCATTGTTCCTGGAGGGTTGAGATAGTAAGAGGTTGTTATTATTTTAAGTTCATTATGGCATAATTACACTTTTAGAGATATTGTAATTCATGGACCTCACTAGTAATCTCCTCTAGGCCATTTTCTTCCTAGCTGGGAAATTCCATATTTTTTAGTACCATGGCTGTGTTGGGGAGCCTACTTGAGTTTGATGATTCTAAGTTGTTTGGAACCACCTCATAATCCTCCATTTATCTCTATAATATCTCAAATGTGATACATAACAATATGCAATATTGATCCCCATGTGAAGTCATGTTGTGCACTTGATACCAGTTAGGTAGATCTATCACATAGATGTTAACTTTAGGAAACCTATTAGGGGAAGGCTTTATTTGATTGTAGGGAAAACTATAATTTATGTTTTATATTTGGTATGATAATTTATTTTTAGAAATTTTATCCTTAGATTTTCCCATTTTCCCTTGTATACATTGGAAGTCAATACTTATCTTTTGGACCATTCAATGGATGACATCCAGCTCACTTCTACTAGAATCATGAGGTATAGTTTGGGTGTTATAAGCTGATGCCAACATCAAATTTTTATGTAATTGAGGGGAAATTTCATGGTTTATTAGGTTAATAAATCCTAGGTGTTGGTTTAGAATAATATGACTCAAATGGAGTTGGTTTGTTATGGGTAGCAGTTGAAGCATGGGAACATTCTAGTTTCTGTTGGGTAACAATTTTAAGGTAAGAATATGTAGTAAGACATTAGGAATTAGATCCATAATTTAACCCTAAGGGTTTAACTACCTATTGAATTTTATGAATTTTTCATAAGCCATGGGTAAGCTGACTATTTGGGGGTCTCTTCTTAGGAACATGGTTGTCCATGGGTCTATGGAATTTTTATACATCTCCAACACTAGTCAGGTGTTTGGCTGGTAAAGCATGGTAATTTGGATATACATTTTCTACAAATTGGTATTGACTTTTCTAATGGGATCATTGGGTTCTCATTTATTTTAAGTGAATTACTAATAAAGTACATTAGGGTCAATGACTTAACCACATTAGGCTAATAAAGGCATTGCTAAATGGGTCCCATCTCATGATTGAGTTTATAGGGGGTGAAACAACCAACCATAGGCTGAGTCCATCAATTTAAATCAGAAAATACTACATGCTACATCTTAATGTTATATATTGATAAATAATAGGGTAGTCTTGTATGAGGTTACATGCTATTTGCCTATTTATCCTATGCTAAAAGTGAAGAGGGGAATGTATCTTTCTAGGTTACTAGGTAAGTCATAGACAACTCCACAAATGTTGATATCTTAGCCATCAAACCAAGTTAATTAGAGATCCATTATGGGTGGTATATTTAGGGGAGACTAAAAATATGAGCTACTATATTGACTACTAGTTTTGGTATAGGTTTACCAAGTTTAGGCTTCCTACATTAAAGGTGAAACAACTAGTATGTCATGATGGGACCTAGATTTGGTGATACCTGAAGTAGGATCTATGGTTTTTCATAGAAAAAAAATATTTAAAATGTTACAATTAAAAATAATAACCAACATAAATCTAATAGACTATCAAATAAGTTTCAAAAATAGGGCCCTCCTTCTAGTGCTAGCTTTTGTCAGCCCTAAGGTCCTTTCTACTAGTAGAGGCACTCATGGTATTGAGTGTCCTAATTACAAAAGTGGGGGGAAAAACATGGGATAAAATGTTCCCTCATTAATTTAATTATTTATTTTGGTTCAATCTAAGGATCAAACATGTTAACCTTTTATAATCACATAGCCATGCATGTAACCCTTGGGGGTTCAAGTTATGTGCAATTTTACTTTGGATTAGTTTCCAGTTGAAGTAGCTTATACCCATCAATTACTATTTATTCAAACCTCAAAAATTTCTAAAGAAGGGGAGAAATTTTATATTTTAAAATAAACATAAAAAAGAGGGTAAGGTAGAGCACAAAATAGTGTTTCTAGGCTTGAAAGTACTAATCTTTTGTAAATCAACCTATGTGCCCTACCATAGTTATAACATTGTTCACCAGATTTTACCAAGGGTTTAGACTCAGTGTTAACAATGGGAGGAGTCTAAGGAAATAGTGAATAATTTTTTATTTATAAACCCCTCACTACATATCAATTTTGCAAAAACCCATAGTATATAACACATCAAATCTTCAAACATAATCTATAGATTAACATAGATTATAAATAATTTAAGGGAAGAAAAAGGGTTCATAAATGGGTTAGAAAAATAAGTCACATTAGAAACATTGTAATCATTAATTAATAGAGCATTAGTTTAATTTTATTATCATTAACATTCATTCAAGAACAAGAAATGATTGACAACTTTTAATAAATAAATCATGAGTTTTTTAGAAAGTGAAAGATTGCACTCATTAAAATAAGTTTATTAAAAAATTATCTATCATGGGAGACATTCACAATCAAAAATGGTCAAGGAAGAAGTAGGTGAATTCATGGATTAATTCTAACAACATTTTAGGGCTAGAAATTGTTGACCCTCAAAATAGAATAGAGTTATACATTTAAAATGAGGATGGGGATCACCTCCAAATAGCACAAGATTCCCATCATCTGCCATGATGCCCACTATAGGTTTTTAAAACTATATCAATATCAAAAAGAGAATAAAATTCTCTAATCCCTTAAAAATATCCCTAAGGGTCAACATAACTAAAGCATGCAGAGGCATCAGATGAACTACTTACCAACTACCTAGACTCTACTCCCCTAACATCTACTGAAACTACCACTAAGTCAAAATACCAATATAATAAAGCCAAATGCATCAATGGATATCCAAATACAACCTATAACTAGGCCACCAACCTTTAATAAGTTTAGAGTGGGACCTTCATATCCCTTGACTTTTAAGACCTGGTTAATGCTCTTAATGGATTGGGTTGAGAGTTTAAACAATGCTTGGGCTCTATAATTGTTGGCCTTATCCACCTTATTTCTCATAACCTAGTTGATGTGACCCAAGTGAACTCTAAATTCACCCATGTCTAGTAGAGTGCTATCTAGGTGGAACAAAATAGAGATATTGACCTTAAAGTAAACTATTATTTTTTTTTACTTTCTCACATGGGAAACTATAGTCTATGCTAGGTTTAACCACTCCCTATTTCTATCATCATTATCCTATCATATGTTTGTTATAGGATTTACTATGAATAATCCATGAGATTTAGCTATAGTAACATGCCCTTATGCACTAAAACTGCTAGCTTCTTGCACTTACTCTTTACTAGAGAAATTATTTACAAATAAGTATGGGTGCTCTAAATATGTGTCTTGCTACCCACTAGAGTGTCCAAAACTTTTCCCATAGATGAAAAAATTTGCAATAGGGTGTCCTCAATTTATCTAAGTATCTCAATAAGGAAGGATCTCTTCACATGTGCTTTCAAAGCTTTAACTTGCTCCTTTATGTCCTCCATCAACTTATCTAACATGACAAGCATGGATTAGAGGAGTGAGACTAGGTATTTAGTTACATTTTCCTCTCCTATGGAATTTATCACATATGTGAGGGAGAAAAGATCTTGTTGGGTCTACAGGATAATAAGTTCCACCTATTGGAAGAAATTTTGAGTGAAGATCCTCTAGATATTTCTTGTGGTGTATTCAATGTCCCACTTCACATTGGGGTCACTATTATAAACCAAATTTTCACCCTTGTAAGGTAATTAAAGCCTTCCAAATTTAGAATAAGATGGAGACAATATTATGTTGTTGGTGGGATAATTATGGATTAAATCTCTAGGTTAAAGGGTTAGCTCCCTTTGATGTATCTATAAGGTTCACAAACTAACCTATTAGCTTGTTTCAAAAATAGAGAGAAACATGTTATAATGTACCAAATGATTTGACCAATACCAACCAACTTCAAATGCACTTCAATAATGAGACTAACATGAAATAAATACTACAAATTTTCCTCTCTTTAACAGTATTTCATTATGGAGGTAGTGAAAAATGCTTGGACTATGAGGATTAGTCAAGAGGTCATAGTATAACACTAGTGAATAAAATGATCACTAAACCTTTAAACCTCACTTATAAAATTTAAAATACCCAAAAAATGATTTCAACCTAAATATGAATGATATATAAAAGGACAACATGTCAAGGAAGCAAAGATAATCACTTGCCAAGATTAACTAGACAAACACACACATTGAAACTAGTCAAAGAAAGATGTAAAATAGAATTTTTATCATTGATAAAATGCTTTAAATTGGGTATGGATTCATCATACCCAAGTGGAGGATACAAACATAGCTTATCAAATCTAAATTTATAGAAAAGAGTGAGAGAAGAAGAGAGAAGGGCATAGGAGAGGAAGATTGCCAATTGTCTTTCAAGAGAGTTACAAACAAGAATGAGCTATGAAATAATCCCATTGGGTCCTCAATTCCATTTGTTAATATTTTGCAAATATCTCTTCATCCAAGTGGTGTGGAGTCCTCATCTTTCTTGACATCTTGCACTTGTTATTAAAAACTACCCTTTGTCTTGGCTTATGATAGAAAAATGGCACTCTTGATTAATAAATCCTATTGTAATATCTCTTGGTCTAATATTTTACACCTTAAATCAGTTTATAAGTCTTTATAACTCATGCTACCATGATGATCACAACTCCTTAGGTGCCTTAAAATTCAATTTGTCCTATTACACCTCACCTTGCTTGCAAGTGTCAAATCTTGATTTTATCCTTACAAAGGAATTATATATCCATGTATGTCCTATTTATATCATATTAGACCTATAAAAATTCTTTTTGAGGCCTCAAATAACAACCAAGTCTTCATCTTACACTAAAAGCTCTCACTAGCATCCAATTCCTTGTGGCTTTGAAATCATGTAAAACTCCTTGTGTATAATAATGTGTGGAGGATATTCAAAATATAAGAATATATTTGAGTACCTAGTATCCCCTTAAATATCCGTGCTAAGTTTCATATCCTAAAACTAAGTGTAAGTACACTTTTTTGCTATTCTCTCTCTCCTCAATTTAGGGTTAAATAGGCCTCCATGGCTAGAAACTAATTTTTTCACCAAAATCATTCCCAGACATGTGAAACATCTAGGAAGTGATTGATTAAATTTAACCAACATAAAACCATTATCAATGACAATTTTCATCTCCTAACACCCTACACATATGGGTGAACTCTGAAAAGGCTAAAACCTTATTCTAGATGCTTATGCATGCTTGAAAGATAGTTTGAGTGTTTGGAAAGAAATTTGTAGGCTTGAAATCTTAGAATTAGTTTTTTTGGCCTGAAACATCATCAATAAACTCAAAATTTTTAGAATGACATCTGCATTTGAATTTTTAGGTCTATAGATAGGCTCCTTTGACTTATAAAATAATGTATTTTTCCCTTCTTAGCCAACTTGATGACTTGGTTGGCTCATATATCACTATATGAGACCTAAATAGGTGTTTTTATTTTTTTATAACCTATATAAATTATTTTCAATCCTCTTCACTTGGTAAAAAATCTAATATATACCTACTTCTCCACGCACAAGCCTATAATCATATATTAAAGTCAATTTAGTATAGTTATGTACCTACACATGACAACCAATACCATTCTCAAGTGCTCATGAGACCTAAGAATGTAATATTTATGATTTAAAATCCAAAATAGACTATTATAAGACATTATAATGCATATCTCTCTAATTAGGTCACTACAAGGGGTTTATGAGGGTTTTAGGCATGTTTTAGTTTTAACAATAGTTCATAGAGGACAATTCCTCTTTATCTATATTGATGACATAATTTGGAATTAGTAACACCCATCCAACACCTAAAACACAATTTTACAACATGAAAACACTCATGATATATCTAAGTTAACGTTGGTAGCCTCTTAGGTTACAAGTATGCATTATGTGAGGTCTAGAAGTGAGAAAAAGAGTAAAGAGAGAAATTAAAAGTGCTTGGTTTGAATTTGGATATATCAAAGAGTTGTGTGAAACTCATACCAATGTTTTAAGTTTTTCACCCAATTAACATATTCCTCGCAAATGTCCTTCAAATTCATACTTCATGTCTTGAGGGTTTGTGGCGAAACATGTCAAACTAACCCTAGCTACTATATCTACCTCTTTTTCAATATTGTAGGGTTTAAAATATTCATAATATTCTTATATAAAGTCCTTATCACCTCCTTATGGTCCTCATGTTCTCATCTCTTGCTAAACATACCATTATTTCATCTCAAAATACACACACAGAGGACTGTGTATGGCTTTAGGCTCAACAGGCCTAAACATACCTCTTAACCTTACTATACCTTTTAATAATTAAGAGGATCATATGGAGTTTATGATACATATTTGGAATATCATTCTCATGTGATTTTATTCTTATCCATGATCTCTTGAGTCTCAAACCACATAAACACTTCAATCTTGACAAGGTAGTCCTATATGCACCAAATTGACTATGTATGTAGGGTTCATGTGAAGTTTGTTTGATCAGTCTCCTTGATCATTCATTTAGATTCCATTTTTATCTAAAATTAATATTTGTATTGTCTATTAATTTTCATTAACTACCATCTTACTATATGTATTGTGTCTCCTCAAGTTTGAAAACTAGTCCTGATTTGTTTAAATAAACTTGTATGTGCTCATTTGGTTACATTTTAGAGTTTAGGAATATTCTGCCAATCATTTGAACACTTAAAATATCATTTTTATAATTTTAATAACTTTGTGTCTTATTTTTAAACCTCTCAACTTTTCTAAGACCTCATATCTTCACAAACAAATCCATTCTTCCTCATGTCTATTTAAGATAAGGTTGTAGGTGATGACTAAGAGTTTTATGAGGGATAAGACTTGAAACCCACCCTATCAAAACTATATAATTGGAACTTTAATGTTGTTAAACCTATTTAATATCTCTTCACATTCAAACTAGTCTCTTACAAACTTATTATCACCTTTTATTGTTTGACCATGCATGTTCACTTTCATGTCTAGCCTATAGGTATGTTTGGGATCAATTTTTGCTTGGTAGGAATTAATATTAAAGCATACTTATCAGAGTTATAGATTTCACCCTATCTATAAGTAGGAGTGTTTATTTTCTACTTCCAAATATATCTCAACATGGGACTAACCCTAAGCTATGTGTATCAAATAATGGGGTTAGACCTCTAGAATTTTTAATGAGGCTAGCTCCTCTAATGCATCATTTTAGCTCATTTCCACTAATAAAACCTACTAATGACCAAGTAAAATGGAGAGAGAGAGAGATAACATGAAAATTAAACCTAATAAAAAAATGGTGATGCACATAAATGATGGTTGATCCACTTTTTTTGACTCTTAAAACACTAATGAAACAAGTAAAATACTAGATCTAGGATTCTAAATATATGTCATACATCAATATTTCATGTAGAGGTTTACCAAATGATAAAAATATGAGGGAATTTATAGAGAGGTATAATGTAAGACACTAACTATGTTGACCCTTTCATTCACCACATTATATTTAGTGATCATGTGTTTCATTATTGGATCCCTTTCAATTCTGATCTAGTTGGGAATTCCCTTCCAAGGTAGCCATAGGTGTGAACAGTATATGGACATATATCCATTTTGATCCTTTTTCCATTCTCTAATTAAAATTAGTCCATATGTAATAGGGATATCTACCACTTGGATATCTATAAATTATTGGACTCTTCACTTAAAATCCATTTGTATCTAGACATTTAACAATTCTCCAACCACCTTGACCCTATAATTATCTAATTAGCTAACAAGCCTATCAAATTTAATCAGATTTAAACCAAGTTGATTACAAAACTTATAGGTATAATATTTATAGATTCAATAGAATCCAACAGATAATTATGCAAGTTTTTACCAAACTTTCTGACTATAAGAAGGAAAGGTGGGGATTCTTCCTTAGCTTTGTGCATGGCTACATTAGCATTATCAAACTTGGCCATCTTGCTAGATTTCTTTGATAAGGAATATAGAAACATATCTCTTTGCATAATTATCTACGTTAGTTCATACAAATTAATATTAGCTTTAATTTTCTTCATATCCTCTACAATATTATAACTAGTCTTATTGGAATAAATGACAGTATCGGTACTAGGCCTAGAAGTACTTCCCTTTGGAGGCTCTAGATTATTATCTGAAGTGGTATCTATAGGAGTACTAAATTTATTTGGAGGATTTGAAGTGGTTAAGGGATACTTTTTCTCCCTATTCCTTAAAGTATATGTCTTCTTTAAGAACTACTGAAAGGCATGAACTTCTTTAGGAATGTCATCAAGCTCATTATCTTCTTAGAAGGGGAAATAAAATGTTTTCACCATGAAGGTCTAGTCAGTAACTTAGATCCTAAAGTACCTACACCATTATATTTTTTAGGTATGACCTCAAAAGTGTCCAACTCTTCTTGAAATTCTTTAAAATCTTTACACAATTTAATGCAATCAATCTCACCATGATTAATAGTATAATGGACTCTACAATAATTAGGAAAAGCTATATCAATAAGATTAATATCCATATTCTTATTTTTAGAAGATTGTTCACCATTCTTATTTTTAGGCCTATTGAACATTTGGAAAGAGAAAATTCTTCTAGAATTCTCTCCAATATTACCAAATTGTTTTTTTAGCTAAAAGAAGTCATTAATTAGTTTTTAGACCATTTTTAGAATGAACTCATTCTCATTATTGGGTGTTTCATAATTATGAACCTGGTTGTTATTAATATCAATGATTAGTACTAAGGCCCTTTGATCATTTGCATTAAATCCATTAGTAGCAGGGTGATACAAGAACCCTAAGTTTTGGTTAAGAGTAATATGCCTTAGAGGCAATTAGTTTAGATTTGGGATTTGGTTGAGAGTAAACCTATTCTAGTTGTTATTAGAAAAGACATTCAGCATAGGAAAATATGGATTGATTAGGCCATATGACCTTGAATTTTTATTTCATCATTAATGATTATAGCTTCAGCCTAGGCTAAAGCTAGTGTGTTCATTGGACCTACAACCCTCTTTATGAATACTAAAGTCATGGGATCAAGAACATCTTTGTATATTTCTAAGGTTTATTCCTAATTAGATTTATAAGGGTTAGTGGTTCTATTATACATCTTTGGTAACCTATAGTTAAAATATCTTATAGGTTTATTGGCATCCCTTTTAAGGGTGGTAAACTATTGGTATAGGACACAAGGGCTGATGATTTTTTCAAACTAGTAAATGTTAATATTATTACATTTGTCCTAGGTTGTAATGCAATTGTCAAGAAGGTTTATGAACCACTCATATGCAAAATACTTAAATTTGAAATTAAATAACCTATATGCTACATCTTCATGAGTGATATTTATCAATATTAATGTAGCTTTGAAGGATTTAACATGTTCTTCTATTGTCATCATACCAATAGGACTAAAATTTTGCAAATATTTTTCTATATTATGAGGAAGGTCATGAACCACACCTTAAAAATTAATAAGATATCTTCCTAACCAATCCATACCTTGATGAGGGTTGAATGTAGGAGTACCTTAGCATGGTGAAGCCAGTAAATATTTTAAATGTCTATGTCTACCTTTATCTCATCTGGCCCTCCTATGGATATCTAATTCTAACAAAGATTATCTTATTTTTGAATGTGATCTTGTCTAGATTCTTGGTAATTCTAGCTTGAGGACTTTGGATCTTGTTTGAAATATGATGTGTCAAATCATCCTTTATAAGGAATAGGGACCAAACTTGCACATTAAGTAAATTTTGTAGAGATTCATGTAAAGAACAAAAATGGATGTTAAAATATAACTAAGTTACCTCAAATATGTGTCTAATTACATAACTATGATCAATTATTACAATTCTAAGATCAAATAATCCTAGATTTATAAAACATTTATCAATATTTGATCAAAACAAGCTACTTAACCTCAAATACTTTGGATTCTTAGATTTCAAGATATCTTTACCAAAATTAAACATTTATCCTCAAAGACTCTTAATATTTGTCTAAAGGAATCACAAATATGGGTCAAATACCATGAATATCAATGATATTTACACTTTTAATAAAATAACTATGCAAATATGTAAATATGACACCAATCTTTGATTTAAAAAAACACCAAATTTATTGAAAATATTGTAAATCCACAAAGATGGCCCTCATTCTAGTGCTAGTGGATCTCATATTTTTGATGCCTCTATATGTATCATAGGTCCTTCTAGTGTCTAAATAAAACTTCTCATTTTATAATTCAGGGAATTCTAAGCATGAGTAGTAGATTATGGTAATCTAGTTACCTATGGTGAGATAGTAGTAGAGCAATAAAATATTCTACAATATTTATATTGACTAGTGGTTGGGAACCATCATGGCCAATCTAAGTGAAATGTAATATATCTATGCTTATTAGTTAATTTATGATCAAGTTATAAAATAAAGACTAATCTAGATGAATATTTATAGTGAAGGTTAAACTGAAGTGATTTGATTAAAGAAAAAGCAAAAGGAAGGGTAGGGTATAAAGAAGGTATTTTGATTTTCAATCTAGACATTATTGTAAAGCTTGTATTTCTTCAAGTCATACATTTGAACCAATACATGACATGAAATAGATATAACACATATTCCACCATGTACCAAGAAAATATCTCAGGAAATGAAGGAACAATGCAAATAAGAAACTAAATTCAATTTAAAAATTTACTTTACAATCAAATTGCATTAGCACATATACAAGAGAAGCAATAAAAGTGAAATGAACCTAAAATATTTAAATCTAGGATAAGCACAACCTAACAACTTTTCATTTATATATGTATATCAAGAATCAATGAAAAACATTCAAATATGAACATCCAAATAGATAGTTGAGAAAGTATCCATAATAACAAACACAAACAAATATTGGATAATATTTTTAAAATTCCTTGCTTATATTAATTTCTCAAAGTTTACATAAAGTCTTTTTTCTCAAAAAAATTCTCTCTTACAGAATGGTAATACTACTTTTTTATAGGAGAGTAGGGCAGTACACCAGTCAATCATGAGATTACAAATGTACAAAGGTAAGAACAACCATCATTTTAAAAAAGCTATAGAATGCATTCCCTTTTCCAAATTGGACTAACTTATAGGGAAATTATGCTAACAATCTAACACATGAATTTACAAAATAATATTCTATTTTTGAATATTATAAATTTTCTAATAAATTTGAATATTATCAGCCATCTAGTGGGCCCTACACTGAAGAACTCCACCATTACTCTTGAATAATCCTTATGGCCTTTTGATGCTAATGTTTGACCAGCCTTAAGTTAATAGCTGGATCTAAGAGGAATTAATCCTCTTAATCTACCAATTCATCAAAATCTTTGTCATTTCTCACCATTGCTTCCTTGATATTCCTTCTTTAGGAGGATCATGCCCATGATCCTACTATTATCAATCCAATACTAGCCTTGACTCTTTCTTTTTACTTACATAACTAGGGTGACCCTATGCTTTTACTCATCTTCTATAATTATTCCCAAGGATCTGAGTGTGGTAGGTGCGATGAGCATGGTTTAAAGAGGTTGCTTAATTTCATTTATCAGATCATTATAATCCCTTAGGAGCCTCTCTATGTTCTTCAGTAATGCACTCAAACCCTATATCTTGTCGATAATTATTCCCATAATTGTATTCAAATGGACTAGGATTACATTTTTGAAACCAAGAATCCCATTCTCAATCATCATGTTGATTATATCCTTCATTTTATATATTAAATTCTACCACTAGGCTATCAACCCCTTAGCTACTACATCTAGGTTAGCTAATGGACTCTGGCTTGTATTCATTTATTTCAAGGATTTTAACATATCATAAAAAATTCCTCAATCATCTTTATCATTTATTCAAAGACTATCAAGATAACCTATGTCCCAAGATTTCTTTTTATTTTTACAACTTTTCTATCTTTTGGTATAGGCATTTGATGTTTGATTTTAGTTGGGCTAAATGGGCATAAGCCAATCCAACTATGTCTTCTTCATGGATTGGGTATTCACCTAGTCCTTGAATTCCTACTATATTTAAACCCACAATATGTTCAACTCTTTGAAAAATAAACTCATCATTCTTAAACATGGTCTTCTTTGTTGTTACCCTATTTAGACCTACTATCCCTAGATTTAATAACACACTAACTTATGACTCTATGATTTTTGTAGGTTTAAGAATATCCATATATGTACTACCCAAGGTTCCAAGGTTAACTACCTAAGTGATAATTGACCCTATAGAGGTAGTCAACCTTCTTCTCTCCTCTTCCTTGATTAGAACCACTATCTAAGGCTTTAGTTCATCATAACGAGTGATGTTGATTGTACTAGTCATGGCCCATGAATGTTGTAGGGTTGGGATCTTTTGAATCTTCCCACAAATAAACCATTAATTTATGACTGGCCCATGAATGTGATTATCATCACTTAATAATTTAACTTCACTCAAAAGATGAGTGAAAGTTAACTTTGGATTCTTTTGTCCAATTGGAACGAATGCCAACTCAACTTTCATCTTCTGTAGGGGTACAAATGGAACTAGGTCCAAAGCTACCTCCTTCCCCTTTCTATGTTATGCTTCCTTGACTTTAGGTTAATGCTCCTTAGTTTTTTCTTTGTGTTCATCTAATCCATATGCCTCAATAATCGCTTTAAGTGCATCTTCTATTGTCTCCCCAAGACCTAGTGTAATCATGTCAAGAAACTCAATTAGGGACTCTAGACTTTTAGATTAGGTAGAAGAAGATGCTCCCTAAATAGGACATTCTTCTAATTTATCCTTCTCAATTCCTTGTAAAATTTATACTTGAGGTTTTTTTAGTGGCTATTATATAGGGGGACTAGAAGAAGGTCTAAGAAACAAGTGGTATTGCAGGGTCCCCATCCACCATATCTTATCAAGTTTCTCATCTCTATCTAGTGTAACCTCAAGCCTAATATTATGCTTATTCAACCTAGCCAACACTTATATGAAATTTGAGGCCCTGATATACATCATGTCATGAACACTAAGATTTTGTTTATAACGTTGGTTTATTGTTATTCATTTCAAATGTTTGGTGACCCTATCATAAGGGTTCCACTACCTCAAATCATTGAAATATAAGTTGAAGCAATCTTTGTGTTTGGATATGACATCTACATGCTTTCAATTCTATAAAATAGTCTTGTTAATGGCTAATAGAAATGGGTGAAGAAGTCCTTTCCTTTTGATCTTGAATAAACTATCTATACCATGGAAAATTTGGTATGTAACCTCCTATTCTATAAATTTGGATGGAACATGGATAAGTAGTTTGAGGGGCTGAACTAAGGTCCCTTATATCCTAATCATTGTACAATCCAGATACAACTACATATCTCTAATTAATTCCACATAATTATTAACTAGAGTGATAACCCTACCCCTAGGGATCCCTATAATAGATTATACTAAAGTTAGATATACACAATCATAAATGAATTATACATTATGTTTATTTTTGAGTATGTGACATTTGGAATAGTGATAAGAAATAGTGTCTCTTTAGGTGACCAATTATTTATGTTAGTGATTCTGGTGTTGGCCAAGAGGACATCTAGAAGATAAAACGCCATGAAAAATTGGTTTTTGGTTTTCTTCTTTGTGGCTAAATTTTTTAATTTCAAATAAATGTTAATCATTTCACTTATTGGGTGAGTCCATTTTATACCATGAATTATACATAAGGTCCCTAGATTTTATTAACATGTGTGGTGGAAGGGGCTCCAAATAATATACTCAGTAAGGTCATGATTACTCTAATTTTCTCCTTGAATTATACAATTGGTATCTTTCCCATGGGGTCTTTGATCACTTGGGTTCTAATAAGTAGGTATGGGGCAAGGATGGTGTTTAAGTCATTTTTACCAGTCCATGTATTAATTTTAGGCAAGTCTACCTAGGGCTTGCCTTGTTTGTATTAGCTTTCAAATGAAAGTGGGGAAATATATGCTACTATTTTGAATGTATGTTCATGAACTATCCAATCTTGATCAATTTTACAATCTATGAAAATGGGGTAAATAACATCAATAAATTACAATACCTTGGGCTTTGCATCATCATAGTGGAAACTGGTCATCTGGATGGAGACTAGGTCATTGTATCTCTGTAAGATTGTGACATTCTTCTATTCTTCCCTCACAATGGTTTGCATTTCTACAATAGTCCAAAAAATCTCAAACTATTTTTTTAATGTTTAATCACACAACATCAAATTTAGTATCCTTTAATACTTTTCTCTTATTGTTTAAATCTAAATACAATTATATGTCATCCCTTTACTGACCCCTTTGATTTTACACGATTGTGGGACTTGTAAATTGCTCAATAATGGTTTAAAAGTAGCCTCTAGGTTATCTTGTTCTTGCTTAGATAATAATTAAACTCTTTTGGCTTGATTATGATTGATTAGAGTTCAAATTAGGGATTTTTCCAGAGGCTAGATCTTATTTTTTATCTTTAATGGTGATGATAGCTTGGACTTAGGCTAATTCATGCCTTGGATTTGATTGAGACCCCTACTTTTATACCGTTGCCTTTTTGTACCAACCCAATCTTTGATTTTGTCATTTTTGCTTATGTCGTGACTATGTGGTATCCTTCTAGTAGCTTTCATGACATTTTTCATAAATGATTTAAATGAACTATCTATTTTCCTTTAAAATCCTTCTTTTGCCTTACACCATCAGATCTTTACTCATGGATCAACATAGACTATTAATCATGACCTCAAGGCCTACACCTTATTGGTTATCTTTGTATTAGGCTTCATAATTATGCCACTTAGAAAATTTTTAGGTCTTCTAGGTTCTACATTATATTAGTCATATAGTGAACATGTGATCGCCATGCATTCACCATGTGGACCTTCATATGTTTTGTTGAATAGTTCCTATCAACTGTGTTCCATGTGATCAACTTGATCTGATTAACATGAGATATTGAACTTGTAAGGTACACACACTTTACATAACATTAAGATATAAAAGGTACTTAGGTTAAATACTTTAGGCTAAATTTTATTTTTTGCTAATAAACATGAGATCAAATTTAGGTTAAAATATTTAAGATAAGTTATAGAACATGTATAAAGGGTCCTGAATAATAGAAGGATCTAATGTAATGTTTTGACCTAGGGATTTATCATGATGATAAATATGATAAAACTTTATGTTAAAAATTTTAAGTTAATTTTTATGTCATATGGACTTCTTGTTAAAATAAAACATAATATAAGTCTTTAGCCTAAGGTTCATTGTATTTAAAAAAATGCAATTGCAACCTTAGGATAGAGACTTAGATTAATTGTATGCCTATAATATTAGACCATAAGATCATTTTATCATTAAATTTCAAATACCCTAAGTGCTATTTATATTTTCCAAAGGGGGGTATCATTGGTTATCAATGCAAGTAATAAGTTTTTAGCAATGTTTTAGATCATATTCTTATGTCTAATCAAGATTATCAGTGAGCTTAAATTTAATGGTCTCAAGGATGTCAATGATAACCTTGTGGACATCAAATTACATTTGAGAGAGAATCAATTTTAAGTTCATGAAATTCATTAGGTCTATAGATCCTACATTCAATATGTTCCATTAGATCATTTGGTCCCAAAAAAGCATAGAGACTATTGATTAATATTTGAGCACTTGCATGCCATTGGTCCCTACAATCATGAAGAGGATCAAGTTATCTCATGGATCAACACATATAAAAATTAGACTAAGTTAAAGGCCTAAATATTCAAAGCATAATAAATAGGACCACCTGAATATTATAGTCATAACCTACGGTCTTACCTTCAGGTTTTATTATATTAAAAAATATAATGAACCTTAGAGTGAAAACATAGAATAAATCTACATTTTAATGCACATGGCCCTTTTAACACTAAGTTAAAATTTGAGAATGCCATGTGGTGACTCTATGGGATTGATAAGATTTTTACTCTATTTGAAACTTGAGAGGGTCCATAGAGTTTTGATAAATATTTGGATTCTTGAGATAGTGACACTTGTCATCTTCTTGAACATTTCAATACTATAGTCACTCTATTATATTTATTTGTGTGAGTAGACATATATTATTAATCATGATATTGGGACTTGATCATGATTTGCTCCTTTTGAATTCTTAAAGTTGTAGCATAATTCTTATCTTAAGGTTTTATTGTGTTAATAAATACAATGAGACCATAGGGTAAAAAATAGGATAATTTTATATTTAATAAAAGGGGACCTATTTAATCTTGAAGATTATCATGCACCATTCAATCATCGGTCTCACTTAAGAGTGGATCATTGATCATCATCCACATGATCATGTGAGATTGGTATAAAGGATCAAGGCTTTGGATTTGTCAAGTCTCCTTTGTTTCACACAATCATCCTCCATGATGAAGTGAGATCCATTGATTCGATAAAGAAGTAAGATGCTTAAGGTAGGGCTTGGGTCAATATAGGAACTTATGCTAAAGTTTTAAGACTAAGGTATCATTTGTGTTAATAAAAATGAATGAGGCCTTAGGACTAAGACTTTAGGCTAAGTTTTTAACAAAAGGGACCACATGATGTAAAGAATGGGACCAAGTTAGTAACATAGAGGACCCTATAAATATAAATGTTAGACCTTATTAAAATAAAGAGGAGAAATATAAAGGGACCAAGTATAATTTTTTATGCTAAGGTTTGGTAATGTTAAGAAATATGACCAAGCTTTAATATAAAAATTAAGGTTCAATCTAAAGTAAGTTTAAACATTTTGCCACCAAATTTATTCCCACCAAATCTGAATTAGAATCAAGGGTCTAAAATAGGTTTTTTTAAAGGAGGGTTTCAAAACATGAATCCAACTCTGAGTTCTTATAGAAAAAAATCTAGTAAAAGTTTGAATGAGGATAAAACTATGAAAATCCTAACATGATCCATTAATAAGAGCTTAATGAAACCTACAACTCAAAACACGAGGGCTAACTGTTAACAACAATAGGCAAGTTTGAAGCAAAACCATGAATTAATGGGCCAATTTTATATGGTGTAGATGATCTTAAAATTCCAATAATGTGTATAACATATCAAGCTTTCAATGTTAAGGTTAAAAATATGCACAAGGGTCCCTATTTTTTTATAAATTGGAGGTATGTTGTCCTCAACATTATCAACCAATACAAGTTAGTATCAATAGTTGATATTTACCCAAATTTGATGTAACTGACCATACATAAATAAAAGCATAGTTAATAAACTAAAAAAATCACATGCATGATTTAGTCTATTTTACATTGATAGAATAAAATCATGTTTAAATAGTCAACTAGAAAATTTAAATACTTATGCTTTTATTTTTTGAGTATTGTCATTGATGTAAAAAGTCCATCTTAAGAAGGTTGATGTCAAATGTGACTAATCCTAGTTGGTAGTATGTGATGTGACAATGTACATTAAGAAAGAATTGTCATTGAGATAATTAAAAGAGTGTTGTCATGAGATATTATTCTCATGATATAAAGATAAATAGTGAGTTTAAGGGCAACTCATGCCTTACAGTTACACGAAGGTATACGTCATTGATGTCAAAGTTATATAGGAAGCCTAATCATGCCATGAATAGGTATGTTCATGAAAATGAATGAGCACAATCATGTGAAGGTTGTATGGTAATATTTGAGCATGTATGTGAGGAATTTAATCATTCATGATAGTTTCAAGGTGAGATAATAGGGTTAGGACCGTCAGAGTAAGCCTACACCTAGACCTCTCGTAGACCCTACCTAGCCTAATGAATTATGAAGATCATATTTAAAGGCAAGTATATATATGTGAGCATGAAAAAAGGTGATATATGTTGTTTTATGCATGTTCACAAAATTTTAGGTCATGGTTTGAATTAAATTGCATGAATAAGTGTTTTAGGCCTTATTGAGTTCATAAAATGCAATCTCAAGACTCGAAAAGCACTTTAAGATGTTTTTTGGCATATGTAAAATTTTAATGGGAACCTAAGATATTAATGAAATATGATTAATGGTACTAACTAAGATATATATGCACTGGTTTTGGATTTAAGGGACAATCCTTTATGAATAATCATTAACACCAAAACATGTGTTAAACCTCCTTAAAACTCTAATAGGGACCTGATGTGAAATATATTTTTAAAATCAAATTATAATGGATTAAAATGTATAAAAATGTATATTTTATAATTTATTAAACTCTCCAAAGTAACTCCATGTGGTCGTGGTTAGTCAAATGAGAGAGAAAATGCATAGATACAAGCTTATTTATCAAGAAGTTATTGTAGCTCTCAAAATTTGTATTGGTAAAGAAAATAAAATGGATGGGATAATAATGTAGAGAATAGTTTTTCATTTACATTATTATTTATATATTATATATCCTTCAAATTATATAAATTTTTCATCCAAGTTAGCCAACAAGAAATAGATCTAATTGTACAAATAGTACAAAACCCAAGCACAGATGATAAGATGGATTTAAGGGTCTGAACATGTCAGATTGATGGAAAAAATTACATAAGATTTTATTTATTAATTTTAAGTCATTTTAATACTTTTAATAATTTTTATAGGTATGTGAATGTGGTGAAAAAGTTGCTCATAAAATGACTTATCTAGTACAGATAAGGTTGTGAAATATGAGGTCAAGAAATCGGTCTGCAAGACCAATATTTACCATTTTTATTATTTTTAAATTTAATAATTTTTTAAGTATATAATATGACAATTTAAATTCATTATGATTCATTACAAGTGTCTACACATGTGTTGGAGGTCTAATTCACCATGACTAGTTTTTGAGGTAAATTGGCAATTCTAAGTGAGTAAGTTGTAAAGATGTTCTTGAACATTTATTTTTGAGTGAAAGTAATCCAATAATTTTTTGATTACCTTTAGGTAATTTATAAATATATAAATTTTTAATATTTCATATTTTAGTAGATTAAGGGTGTTTAAGCTTCTTTTTTTAAGACATACTTTTGAGGCACACATGCCTAATAAGATAGTTTGTCCTAAAAGAGCTTTCATGGTATGTGTGAAAGATACATGTCTAAAAAATAATGTATAATGTAATTATATAATTTATTTAATGTATTTTAATTATTTCATAAGTCCATCTAGGCTAAATATAATCAATATTTGATGCTAAGAAGATAGACCTAGTGCAATTAGGTCTCCATGAGACCTAAAAGACAAATGATGCCTAATTGAGTTGTTGAAGACCAATAGGGGTCCAAATTTAATTTTAATAATTTTTATAATATTATATAAGACATATTATATGGATTAAATAATATTTTTAATGTGTGTGTTTGAATAAGTGGTGCGTAGCTATGAGTATAGTATATATACAAATTAGTTTAGGCATATTTGATACAAGCAATTCAAACAATTAAAATATTGCTTGGTAGAGAATAAGGAGGTATTTAAAAGATAATATAATATAATATAATATTATATATCTGGTGATAAAAATTCATGAGGTGGCTAAGTTGGTGCTGAGTCACTTAGGGAGTTGGTGTTTCCTTATAAGTACGTACTTGTTGAAGCCTAGTCAAGTAAGTGCTTAACTTATTTGGGGTTGGTGTTATAAGTTGAGGTTGTGATCAATATATTTTGATATTTTTTATATTAATGTAATCCATTTTATTATATCACAATGGATTTTATTCCCCTTGAGGGTTTCCCACTCATATATGAATTTTCTTATGTTATGCTCATGAGAATTGTTCTTTCTACATTGCTAGATCTCAATGTTGCTTTCATAGTTCATGAATGATTGGATATAATTTAAAGAATGTTATTGGTAAACTGATTCAAACCCCCCTTAGTGATTTTTATTCCAAAATTTTATATCAGATCCTAGTCTTTTGAAGTAGGTTTAATAAATTAAAGGAGATTCTAAAAGCATAAACATGTTTAGTCATCAAGTTAAATGAGGTTTCTCAACCATTAAGCCTCCTCTTTTTAGTGATACTAACTATGAATTTTGGATGATTATAATTAATACCTATCTAATGTACTTGGGCTATGATATATGGTAATCTATTTTTTATGGATTGACTCCACCATTTACACCGCCAACTGATGTAATAGGAAAGAAGGCAAGTGAGAACAACTCTAAGGTAATGAATGCCATCTTATATGGCCTTTCAAAGGTATAATTTGTAAAGGTAATGAATTATCATAAATCCAAATGGATTTGGGAGAATTCACAAACCATTTATGGAAGAGATACCAAATTTAAGTTAGCAAAGTTGCAGACTCATCGAAGGTAGTTTGAAAGTCTAAGAATCAAGGAGGATGAAAACATTACATATTATCTATTGAGAGTATATGAAGTTATAAATTTCATCATAGTTATAAGAGAGAAGTTAGAATAATTAACTATAGTTCAAAAGGTATTAATATCCCTAACATCTAAGTTTGATTCAAATGTGTATATTTTGGAGAAGATCAAAGATCTAAACATACTATAGATGGAGCTTCATAGCATATTGACTGCCAATGAAATGAGAACAAGTGATGGAAGACCCTTTAAGAAGGATGTTGCGTTCAAAGATAGGAAAAAGTCACAAGGTAAAAATTCCAAGGATGATGTTGACACATACATTGATTATGATAAGATATAAGGCATCTTTGTTAGAAAAATAAAGAAAGGATCATGTAAGTATAAGTGCAAGATGTTATTCAAATGTTTTAATTATGGTAAGATTGGCCACTTTGTATCTAAATGTCCTAACAAGGATAATATTGAGCATGATTGATATCATGGTGAACATCATAGTGATGATAAGAAGATCTATAAGATTGATAAGAGGAAAAAGGATTTTAAGAAGTATGAAGGCAATAAAGGGTCTTTCAAGAATAAAATAAGATTCCATGTCAAATAATATAATATATAATTTGATGTAAGTGACACAAGTAAATTTGATAGTGATGATGATATTAATGATCATGATAGAAATGAAACCTTATTCATGGATATATAAATAGATAATGAGAGGTGTTCAAAATGAAAAAATATTATGGATGATGAAGAATTAGATGAAGAAGAGGCTGAAGTGAACCTTGAGGTAGAATTAGTGATTGATCTATAGGATTTGAAATTTCCAGGAAGGAAGAATCAAAAAATGAGATCATTGGCTAAGAGTTATGAGGAATAAATAAATCTATTTGAAGAGAGACTAAGTAACAACACTAATTAACATGAGGAGATCATCAAATAGTTGGAAACACATATTGAGATTGTAAATGCAAGTATTAAGACCAATGAAGAAGAATGCATCAAGTTTAGAATATAAATAGAGTCTTTGAAGGCAGAATTGGATCAAGTAATACTCAAGTTGAATAAAAATCATAAATTTGAAAAGATCACTGAAGTCCTTAGTGATATTATAAATATTCAAAGGTATCAACATGCTAATATAGGTCTTGGGTTCAAATAAGATCAAAAGGAAAACAAGGAGAGTCAAACCTGTATAGAAAATCTCAAATCTGAGACTCAAATTTATCATCAACAAATTAAGAATATTATGACTCCTTAAAGAGACAACAAAGGTAGAGATAATTCATTAAATATCATTTAGACAAATTATGTGAATTCATTTAATGGTTACTAATTTTCATATAATCAATATGAATATAGGAATATGTATTATAGACTTCATGATAAAATCAATTCCTTGTGGAAGAATAGGATAAACACTCATCTCAATAGTAGATACATAATTTTGTGCTATAATTGTGATAAAAAAGGACATATTACAATGGGTTAAAATATTAGGTATATGAGGAAGATCAATAAAGATAAAATGCTATATGGTCATACCACTTAGAAATAGATCAAGAATTTATACCATTTGGAGGAGGTGAAGGAGGAGCAGAAGACTAAAGGAAAATAATCTATACTAGCTCAAAATGCCTTTCACACTCAATATGAAGGCATGAAATTGTATATAGATAGTGGTTTTTCAATCCACATGATAGGGTACAAGAAAATATTCATCTAATTGAATAATAATGTTGTAGGAACAATGAGATTTGGAGATAACACAACTACCAATATAGTTGGCAAGGGTATCTTGAATTTGGACAATGGGAAGGCCAAAATAGGTAATGTGTTATATGTAGAAGGTTTTGAACATAACCTTATTAGTGTAAGCCAAATTTCCAACCAAGGAAACACATTAACCTTTCATGATAGAGAGTGTGATATAATGAAAGCCAAATTAGGAAGGTTAATTACCAATGTTAAGAGGACTAAGAAAAATATTTATGTCTTGAATGAGAAAAATGAGAGATGATTTATGAGTAATATGGATTAATGTTAGTTATGACATGAAGAGTTAGGCCACATAAACTTTAAAAATTTTGTCAAGATAAAATCTAATAAGTTTGTAAAGAATATGCCTAAAATAACGAAACCTACAAACACAATTTGCAATCCCTGTCAACATGATAAGTAGACACTAAGGAGGTTCAAGTCTAAGGAGTACTCTACTAAAATACCTTTAGAGATAATACACACTGATATTTGTGGACCTAAAATAATTAAAATCATTCAAAGGGATAGTTACCTTATGTTACTAATAAATGATAATAGAAGAATTACTTTGGTAGAATTATTGAAATAAAATTCAAAAGATCTTGATAAGTTTAAGGCAATCAAGGAGTTTTTTGAGAATTAAAATAATGGGAAGATTAAGTGCCTAAGATCTGATAGAGGAGGAGTGTTTTGGTCTATTTAGTTTGATGAATTCTATGACATCCATAGGATAAGGAAATAATTCTCAATAACTAAAATACCTCATCAATATGGGGTACTAGAAATATATAATAGGATATTTTAAGACATGGAAAGAACTATGTTAAATAAGTCAATATTAGCTAATGGATACTAGAGAAATGCAATGATAATTATAATCTAGATTTTAAATAGATGGTGGATAAGAACTAATGTTAATAAGACCCCTTATGAATTGTGAAAAGGTAGATCTACTAATGTGTAACACTTTAGGGTGTTCGGAAGTAAATTCTTCATCAAAAGAGATTAAGAATACTTAGATAAGTTTGATTTTAGGTAAGATGAAGGTAAATTCTTGGGATACTCATTAGTGATCTTAGCCTATATATTTTATAATAAGAGGTTGCAAAAGATAGTGGAAAACACCAATGTGAAGATTGATGAGATAACTTCTAAGAAGCCACACTCATAGTCAAAGGATACATCAGAGAATCTAGAATTCAATAATGAAGGGGAAATAATAGATATCGATGAGGAAGAAGAAGTTAAGGAAAGACAATATTCAAAAGGTTTTTTAAGACAAATTCAAAGAGACCATCCTAAATAATAAATCATTATCAATAAGGATGAAAGTATGAAAATAAGTAAAACACTAGTAAGTAACCAAAATCAAGATAATGTTGATCTATTGTCTAAGATTGAACCTAATAATCCTATAGAATCAAGCAAATAAAATTTTTTGATAGGTGATATGAATGATGAGTTAGGCCAAATAGAGAAGAATGAGACTTGGGAACTAGTTCTTAAGCCTAAAAACAAGAATGTCATTGGCACAAAATGGGTGTTTAGAAAGAAGTTGAATGAATATAGAGCTATATTGGTATGTAAAGGGTGTACTTAAGTTTAAGGGGTATATTTTGAGGAAAACTTTGATTTAATATCAATACTGGAGGCCATCAGATTATTTCTAACATTTGTAAGATTCAAAGGGTTTAAAGTGTATCAGATGGATGTCAAATCTACTTTTTTGAATTGGAAATTAGAAGAAGAGGTGTGCATAGATCAACCTAAAGGTTTCTCATTATCAGGTAACAATGATGATGTTTGGATATTTAAAAAGGATCTTTATGGTCTAAATCAAGTTCCTATAACTTGGTATTCTAGATTAAATAGGTGTTTATTAGACCAAGGATTCAAAAAAGGAGTTATATCTAGTAATTTATACATAAAGATAAAAAAATGACCATAAGTTGATAGTAGCTATCTATGTGGATGACATCATATGTAGTAAAAATAGTTATAATAATGGCTAAGACCTTTGTAGAGGTGATGAAGAAGGAATTTGAGATGTCCATGCTAGGAGAACTACCATTATTTATTGGGTTATAAATAAATCAATCAAAAAGAAGTATATTCATTTCATAAGTTAAGTACATAAGATAGATGTTGAAGAAGTTTTAAATGGAATATTGTAAGGTATTTAGCACACCTATGATTATAGGGTGTAAGTTGAGTAGGGAAAATCTTTTCCAAGTAGTTAAAAATATACTTAAGTATCTCAAGGGTACTATGGAGTTTATGTTATGGTATCCTCAGAGCAATGAGTTTGATTTAGTAGCTTACATAGATGTAGATTGGGTAGGGAGTTTATATGATAGGAAGAACACTAGTGGATGAGCCTTCTACTTATGAGAGTGCCTAGTATCATGTATAAGTAAGAAGTATCCTTTAGTGGCATTATCTACTTGTGAAGTTAAATACATTTTATAAGCTTCATGTTGCACTCAAGTATTATGAATGAGACATACCTTAAAATACTACAAGGTTGAGTATGATGGTCCTATCCCTATTTATTGTGACAATACAAATGCCATTAGTATTTCAAAGAATCCTACCCTGAACCAAAAACTAAGAACATTCCCAATAAGTATCATTTCTTAAAAGAATAGGTAAGTGAAAAAAAATTTAAACATGAATATGTTTCTACAAAGGATCATATTGGAGACATTTTGACCAAACCACTTCCAAAGTTAACTTTTGAACATCTAAGACAAGAATTGGGTGTAATTTCTACCCCTAGTAGTTATTAAGGAAGCCAAGTGCTTAGAGGGAGATAATCAAATGGTTTATCAACTCAAATAATATTTTAGTAGTGATTATAAGTTATGTATGGATATTGGGGAAGCATGTTTGTATGTTGTTTCATAAACTCATAAATGTGTGTTGAGCGTTTTGGTTGAAAGAGGTGTGATCCAAGAAGTTGTAAACATCTCTTTGTCATTAATATAGAAGGGAAAGAAAGTTTATGATTAGGGAGTTATATATTATTTAGACAAGTTTCTATTATTGGCTTCCATCAATGAAAAATTGGTAAATTATTGAGTAGTTTCATTAATGTCAAAGGTGCATCTTAATAAGATTGATGTCAAAGGTAACTAAGCCTAGTTAGCAGTATATGATGTGATAATGTTCATTGAGAGAGCATTGTAATTGATGTCATTGAGATAGTGTTTTCATGATAGAGTTTTGTCATTATATAAAGAGAAAGAGTGAATCTAAAAGAAAATAATGCCTTAATGTTGCACGAATGTATAGGTGATTGATGTCAAAGTTACATAGGAAGCCTAATCATGACATGAAGAGGTATGTACATGAAAATGAATTAGAAAAAGAATGTGAAGGTTTTATGTCATTATTTGATAATTTATGTGAATTTTTTAATCATTTATTATAGTTTCAAGGTAATCCTATAGGGATAAGACCTTTAGACTAAGCCTACACCTAGACCTCTCTTAGACCCTACCTAGCCTAATGAGGTATGAAGTTAGATTTAAAGTAAATTATGCATATGTGAGCATGGAAAAATGTGAGATAAGTTTTTTAATGCATTTTCACAAAATTTTATGTCATGTTTTGAATAAAATTACATGAATCAGTGTTTTAGGCCTTCTCAAGTTTATAGAATGAGGTCTTAAGACCCAAGAAGAACTTTTAGACATTAATTGTAATGTGTAGACTTTGGATAGAAACTTGAGATATAAATTAAATATGGGGAATGGTCCTATATAATATATACATTCATTTTTTGGGGATTAAAGTGGCAATCCTTTATGAGCAATCATTAAAACCAAAAACTAGGTTAAAACTCCCTAAAACCCTAATAAGGATCCAATATGAAATATCTTAATAAAATAAAACCAGAATGGATTATAACGTATATAAAAGATATTTTATAATATACTAAAATCTCCCAAGTGCCTCTATGTGGTGATGGTTAGTTAGATGAGAGAGAAAATGCATAGATATAGGCTTATTTGTCAATAAGTCATTGTAGCTGTCAAAAGTTATATTAGTCAAAAATATAAAATGGATGGGATAAGAAGAGAGAGTATTTTTTCATGTCCATGATGATTTATTTATAATTTTTAGCCTTAAAATTTTTTAATTTGGTCATCCAAGTTAGCAAGTCATAGATAGACCCTACGGTGTAAATAGTGCAAAACCCAAGTAGAGATCAAAATATGGATTTGATGGTATGATCATGTCATATTGATGCAAAGAATTTATTTAGGAGTTTATTTATTAATTTTAATTAATTTTAATTTTTGGAACAAGTTTTGGAGGTCAGTGAATATGGTGAAAATGTTGCTCACAAAATGATTTGTGTACTCTAGACAAGACTATGAAACATGAGGTGAAGAAATCGGTCTAAAAGATTAATATTTTCCATTAGAACATATTATTTTTAAATATTTAAATGTTTTTATGATATAATATGATTATTTAAATGCATCAATAGTCATTAAAATTGTCTACATAGGTGTTGGAAGTCACATTTATCATGACTAGTTTTTTAGGTGAATTGGCAATTATGAGTAAGTTGTAGAGATGTTCTTGAGCATTTATCTCCTATGTGAACGTGTTACAAGAATTTTTTATGACCTTTAATTAATGTATTATATATATATATATATATATATATATATATACACACACACACACACACACACACACGTTTAATTTTTTATATTTTATTATTTTGAGGGTGTTTAAGCTTCATTTTTGCAAGATAGAATTTTGAGGCACACAGGCTTGATACGATAATTTATCCTAAAAGAGTTTTCATGGTATTAGAAAAGGAGACATGTCTAACCAAGAATGGATAAGATCAGTATATGTAATTTTATAAGTTATTGAATTGTTTTTTATTATTTTATAAGGCCATCTGGACCCAAGAGGATCAAGTTTTGATGCTAAGAAGATATACTTAATGCAATTAGGTCTTCATGAGACCTAAAAGAGAAATTAGGCCTAATTGAGTTTGTTATAAACCAAAAGGGGTAAAAATTTAATTTTTAATAATGTTAATAAGATTTTATAATTATTCTATATTTGAACTAATAGGTTGAAGGTGTGTGTCTAACTAAGTGGTGTGTAACCATGAGAGTAATATATATAAAAGGTAGTTTATGCCTATTTGATGAAAACAATTGAAGAAAATAAAATATTTATTGGTATACAAAAATGAGGTATTGATATGAAAAAATAATTTAAAATCATATATGTGGTGATAAGAATTCATGAAGTGGCTAAGTTGGTGCTAATTCATTTATGGATTTGGTGCTTCCTTGCAAGTAGGCACTTGCTAAAGCCTAGTCAAGTGCGTGATGAAATTCTTTGGGTTTCGTGCTCTAAGTTGAGTTGGTTATCAACATAATTTGTTATATTTTTATAGGACAGTATTCATTTTTATCGATCACAGTGGGTTTTCTTCCCCTTAAAGGTTTCCCCCTCATATGTGTGTTTTCCTATGTTATTCTCATGTGAATATTCTTTATGCATTGTTAGATCTCAATGTTAATTTCATATTTCATTAGTGATTGGATATAATTGAAATAAATTTTTTAGTACACTGATTCACCCCCCCTCTTATTGATTGTGCTTCCAACATTTTTATACTTACCATATTTGTCGTATGCCACTTGTCAAATCATTATAATCTATTTCAATATTTTACATTTAGATTTAATATTAAATTCCATATTTATTAATAAAATATATTACATATCTTATTAGGGTTTCTAAAATAAATTAGGGTAAAATATATTAGTGAACTTATACACTTATCGAATTGTGTCAAAACCCTAGGTATCCATTAAGGTTTTATCCTTCTAGAGTTTCGTATTTCAGCCTTGAGGTTTTATTTTTAGCCTAATTTTATAATTATTCCCTAATAATACACATTACCTATGGCTATCATGAATGGAAATTATTGGTTAACACAACTCATGAAGGTACTATTTTCATATTTTTATACATGGATAACATATCTTATCCAAAAAAATTTTGTAATAAAATGGGTCAAATGAATGAAATATAAGAACACTAATAAGTCTAAAATTAACAATTAACAACCCCAAGCCTTCCTCAAATCCTATTTTTGTAACATTCAATCCAATTTTCCTCTTTTTACCGCTAGACAAAAAATGGCATGCACCTCATTTGATATTTGTACTATGGATTATGAAATACATATTGTACACCATCTTTGTGGAATTATCATGAATGATGAAACCAATAATAATAATAATATACAACTACTTCATATCAACTAGGTGCCATAGATGACAAAGAATACACTGAATATCTCAATTATGTAGATACCCTAATCATTCCACCCTAGTATAATCACTAGTTTATAATCATTTAACTTGTATCCTATATAACCACATTTCTAAAAATTTCACCATAAAATAACATTTTAAAAATAATTTAATCATGTCAAAACATTACTAACACCACTATGTGAAACAATAATCGACCTCATATTACATTAAGACCCTACATTAATTAATCCCATTAATTACACCCATGAATAATTAGAAAGTTAATAATTATTAATTATTTAAATAATTACTAACTAATTCTATACACACATAATTATTAAAAATATATAAATAAATAGTAATAGTTATCCTCACCCATGTCATCATTTAGTTAACAATTTGATCAAATGACTCAATCCATGTAATCAATTAATTCCTTTATTTATGCTTACACATTCAAAAATAAAATAAATCAATAAATATATTAAATAAGATTTAAAAGAATTCAAATAATGCAAGATGTAAAATATGTATGTTAATCTCATTCATCTAAATTCAAGTTGCTAAATTTGAACAAATTAATACCAGCCATTCATTTTCCCATATAAAAATATTTAAATCCACCCCTTTCATCCTTCATTGGATCATCCATAATCATTAGTATTTGGACTCTAAATATGAATCTACGTAAATTTATCAATTGATAAAATCATCTAACGAGTACATGCTATTGACATGTTATCAAAAATATTGCACAAGTCTTGATAAATCACATTCAATTATCATGAGAAATTCCACATGTATGAAAGAGTAAGTTGGTAAGGTGAAGGTAAAAAATTGCTTTCTATTTTAGTTGCTCAATTTGAGGTGTTATTTATATTTAGGTAGGGAGTTAATATTGTTCTTATTTTATTACACAAAATCTAGATTTAACCATACATATTCTTGGCACACCTAGTGGGACCAGTCCCCTTCTCAATTTATTTTACTTTTTTTTCTTGATTTAGGCTATTTAATCTAACACATTTGTTTTTTTACTAGTTAACATGTATTTTGGGTTTATATTGTAGGTCTCTTGGCTAAATTATCTACTATTTTTTCCATTTTCCATTTTTATTTCTATTTTTTATGTACTAAAATTTTCACTCCAATATTTGGCATTTATTCTCTTAATAGCAATGTTATGTATCCATATTGGAATATATATGTTTTTTGTATGTCCTAAACATGTAGAAACATTTTTAAATTGAAGAATGATGCTTTTTACTAAATAATTATGTTTTTATACTATGTGACATTTTTGTACTGCTAAGTGACACTTTCTCACTGATAAGTTACATTTATTCAGTAATGAGTGATGTTTATGCATTGAGGAAAGATGTTTTTACACTATGTAATGTTTCTAAAATAATAACAACTTTTTTGTATTGATAAGTAACATTTATATTGTGTAGTGCATATTTATGACTTTAAAAAATTATATTTAGTTGCTAACATATATCATTTGATTATTGATATTTGTGCATTGAGTTTAAGGATTTTGGTTTTCTAAGTTAACTTGTAGGAATCATTTGTTGAAGACCTAAATTTATTAACTACTAACTCATTTTACATATCTTCACTATAAGAAGCTTGAAAATTAGACAAATTTAATCACATAATCATAAATAAATTATTTAATTTATTTATTTTATATTTATATCATTTGTATATTCATGAATAAAAACCATGCATTCTATTCTCTTTGCAAAAAGGTGATCTTGAGAATCAGAAAGAGTTTTAAGTTCACTTTTGTCTCCCATGTAAATAGTGTGTTGATGATGGAAATTGTATCATAAAAAAATCAACCCTTTTACCTATCAAAAATGTCAAGTTGGAATCATGCCAATTTAGTCATGTGGTTCTAAAGGTTCACATAAGATCCTAAAGATATGAGAGAGTTTTATTATAAATTGTGAGAAATAATCAACAAGTTATCAAGAAAACTTATTCCATGATAACAATCATAAATCCATTATCAAATCATGAATCAGTTAAAATAAAAATATGTAATCTATAATATCTGATAGAGAAAACCCATGAGTTAGATAGTCTCTTAATGAATAAAATTCGAAGTATGTAATATATATCTATTTAGATAATATCTTTCTTTTTACTTGCAATGTTCTGCAAGTTAAATCTAAAGAAAATTACAAATAGAAGAGATATATAAAAGAAAGAGAAAGAGGCAAAATACATAAGCAAAAGAGAAGAAAACTAACAAGGACATTAAACTAAAAATATAAAATTAATAAAGACAAATAATTAATCCTATAGAAAAAATGGATAAACAAAAAAAAATTAACAAATTAAGGAAAGAGCCTAAATAGAAAGTAATCTAGACTAATAAACTTAATTAAGATAATTATTCTAAACAAAAGATAAACAAAGTCTAAAGAACAAAAATAGAATCTAAAAAGGAAAACTTTTAAGAATCAACTATAAAACAAAGGAAATTAATCTAAGGATTAAAACATATCTAAAAATTAAACATTTATCTACCAGTCCAAACTCACCTCTTAAAGCCCCTATAAGTCCCATTCATATACAACTAGGCCTGTTTAAAAAGAACAAGCCTGTATGTGCCTTTTAATGACTGAGTTTGGTGATTGAATGTGTTTTATATCTCTTTCTTCAATTGTACCCTTGAAGAGGTTCATGAATCTCACTTGTTACAAAAAACTACTTTCCAATCATAACCTCACTAAAGTGGTCAAATATTTGATGTACAATCAAAGCATTACCTTCCCTCCTTATGATCTACAGCTGCAGGGTCTCATATAGGTGACTATATGGTTTTTTGAAGCCTTTTGAAACATATTAAGGACCCCAAATCAATGGATAGTTCTGATGAAGGTGAGATATATTTAAATGGTTTTGTCTACATCATGATCTCCCCCTTTCCTAGAGACATATCTCACTAAAAATGAGTGGATTATGCCATATTTGTATGGATAGTAGCTTCTCTATGACTTAAGGAAGGCTCAAAGGTAGATTTGATCTTCATTCATCTTCATGGTTGCTTGATCAGGTCATTTATAGTCACTATAAAGAGACCCTTATCCTTGATGAGATGATTTTATTAGATTCTTTGGTGTGTTGGATTTGTTGTAGGCCCTCCCTTTTGACTACATGTGCCCTTGAATAGCCCACAAACACTCCTTATTATGCTCATATTCTCTTGATCAACCTTTGTCTCCTTAATGATGAGACTAGATTATGCAGATGGGTGAGGGTGGTAAGGATGAAGGAAGGTGGAAAGATGAGGTGATTCATGAAAGGAGGGTGAAAATGTAGAACAAAAAACAATGGAAGACTCAAAGTATGGCAGTGAGATGAGGTGGATGAGATGGAGGTGGGAAAGGAGAGTAAAGGAGTATGAGAAGACCAGAATGAGGAGATATATGTAAACATCATCACAAAAACATCATACCAAATGAAATTGGAGGCCATTAGAGGAGTGAAAGAGACTAAAATTGAAACTTGGTTTTCTTTAAAAACCTTAAAATTTGTAAAAAAATCTTAACATAACACTTTGAGAGCATGGAGGTGACTTATTGGCCATGAAACGTGGATAAACTTTGATAATTATGATTGGAAATCATGAAAAACTTTATGAATCCTGATGAAAACACAAATTCAAGAAAATTTGAGGCTGCCTTCTTCTTACATGACCGTATAACCTTCCTTGCAAACATGTTATACTATAGATTTGACTCACTAACTTGGTGAGCTTTTTTGGACCCTTAATTTCATGAAGAATAGATATAGAATACCATGTAGAGGTAGATTAAGTCCCAAATATTATACAACAACTTGATTTTACCTAAAACTCTACCTAGGTAAAGAGAAAATGGAGAAAATTGGTTGCCTTTCTGGTTGCAAGGCAGTAAAAATTGGCTTGTATTAAACTAGATGGTTCATGAGCATAGAGAAGATAATTAAATATCCACTTAGATCATTAAGAATCCCTTTAAGACTTCACCCCAAATTTCATACCTTCACTCTTTCTCAATAAATTGTATGATTAGAAAACCTATAGGTAGGTCCCTTTGTGCAAACTGAGCTAGTGCCAATAGAAAACTGGTTTTGGGCCTGTATGGCCATAAATTGCCATAAAAATATTCATTAATCTTGGTAATGTCCTAAAGTTGGTGTATGTTTCCCCTTCTATATGGATTCTATACATAATCCATATTATTCTTGAAAAATGAATGAAAAGAGCTCTTTTTGCCTTTTAAAAGATGGATTTCACTTCCACCACTTGAAATAGGACATTTTCAAAGGATTACATGTTAATCATGAAAATATGGAAATTTTAACCCTTTTTCATGTTTTTAATGGGGCTAATTGGCACATATGGGGTGAAAAAACGGGCCCTTTTGGCTTAGAAAACTCATTAAAACACCTTTTCATGATTTAAAACATATGACTTAAGCCAATATCATATTTTTAAATATGTTAAAATCATTTTTGAAATAATTAATGCTCTATTTGAAACCATTTTTGACATTTTTGACTAAAAAATTCATTTTAGGCCACAATTTCTCAGTTTGACCAACTATAAAGGGCCTTTAACTGGGTTTAGGAAAGTTTTGTGTTATAGGGGTAGTAATTTGGCTCTAATAGGTTGAACTAAAAACAATTTTGTTCACTCTCAAGGGTTGACTAGTCCATTGGTCAAAATAACTATAGAAACTTTGGCTATGACAAACTTAGATATACACTAAAACTGGGAAGGCTTTTGTAGAAAAAGATATAAATAAGAAAATTAACATAAACAACAACAAAGATGTGTATATGTGCACTTAGAGGAAATGACACTAACATACTATAAAATAAAAAATAAATACTGAAAGCATGTGTGGATATGCACTTAGAGGAAAGTAGCAATAGGAATTATATTATGTACAAACTAACCTCCACCTTGCTGGTCCTCCCAGATCAAAAGGAAAATTCTTGAGTTCACTTCCATGATGGGATGGAAAATGATGTATTAAATGTTCCCTTGAAAGCTCAGTGGTTGGGAAATCAAGTATCTTCTTTGTCAAATCCTTTAGCATGCTCATATGTGGAATAGTAGGAGAAATGTACCCTTTAATGTAAACATACTCACTTAGTGGCTCTTCTTCTTTGTCAATCTCTATTTCTTCACAATCTGGTTGACTAGTTTGAGCATAAAATATATTTGTATTACCTTTAGGAAGCATACCCATATTTGAAGGCTCATTAAGGAGATGATATCCCATTTTAAAGATCTGAAACAAGTCTAGTTGAGCAATTAAACCTTGAAGTGGTAAATTTGAAGGACTTCCCACTCCATGTTCTTATATTTTCTTGACAATGCTACTCTCTTTGGCTATAAGTTCTTCAGGCTTATCAAGAAGCTCTACATATCCCACCCATTCTTGGTGATTATCCTCCATGGGAAAATCTTTGTCCACCTTCTCAAGCTATTGATCCTTTTGAACAAGAGATATCTCAATCTCATCCATGTCCTCTAAACGTACCTATTTCTCATCAAAAATAGCCTTCTCATTTTATTTGGGCATCCCCATACTAGCACTATCTTCCTAAAGCTCCAAAATATTAATGAAAACCTTAGATGGAGATTAAACTTGTTGTACTATCTCACCATCCATGTCTACCATATTAGTTTTATCAATTTCACTCATGAAATCATGGTACACTGCTACCAATGGTATTCTTCCTATTATATCTCACCTCCAAATGCACTGGTTCTTGTAATGCATCATCTTTGTCATCATGGAAAATTGAGTCATGCTTGTCCTTGCCCAATGGTGTCCTAATAATGGTTTTTCCTTCTTGGTCACTATTTTCAATTGAATGTGCCCAATAAGGAGATGGGATAAACTTCTTGTCACTCAAGTGACATAATGGAACCACCCCAAGGTTGTGGGTATCCCTGTTTGGGGTGGATCTCTAGATTAGGGGCTAGCTCCCTTGAATGCATCATTAAAGCTCATATTTATACTACTAAAAAATTAGGGGGATGGAAAGGGTTAAAAAATATAAAGTAAACCAATTATACTAGAGGTGATGCACCAAAATATTTTATCTACTCATGACTTTAACATACACTTGAAACTAAGGACAAATAACACATACACTCCACTCAACATTAATTTCCCCTCTCACACCAGTGTGTCAACATGGGGTCTTATAAATGACATAAGATAGGAGGAACTAAACAATATGCATTATAAGACACTCTATTGAGTATAATACTCACTTACACCTGCATTCTCTTTAGACACTTCTTGTTGACTTGTAAGAAGGAAATCAGAATACACTAGGTACCAATGTAATCAACATGTGAAGGTAAAGAAAATTACACTTGCACAAGAATAATACCAATCATGTACAATTAATTAAATATTTGAATGAGGTAAAAATGTTTTCTTTATTTATTAAAGGTAAAATTTTTTTAGGGCTTCACCATACCTAGGTAGAGAGATCTATATAATAGCCAAAAGGCCATAATTTATAGAAGAAATGGGAAGGTAGAGAGAAGGGAAGTCTAAGAGTCACTTGGACATGTGTCAATCTAAGAGAATAAATTAAAATTACATGTGAAATATTGGTGTATTTATTTATTTCATGTCATATGTGTATACTTGTCCAAACAAGTCATAAGGATAGTGAAAAATTGCACAAAACTGCCAATTTGGCATACAAAACTACCCACCTGAGATGTCTTCCAAAACTATCCCTATCCCTATATATGGCCAAGTATAATGGTTGGTATGAGAAATATAGGTTACAAACAATCCCCCAAATTTAATGGATTTGTCCATGACCATACCTATTCTTACAGACATGTAAAATCATCACTGGAAGTTTCTAAAAGGATCTTTTCCATGTACCTTCTCCACTTGGCATTAAAAACTCCTCAATTTTCATAAATTATCTATTAAAAATATTAAATGACACTTTTCAAAGGCTCCCATACAATTATTTTCAATAAAAACCTTTAAAAGGTCTCCCTAATTGCTTTTCACTACTTTACAAAGTCTTCACTAATCTGGTTCATTAGACTGGCTAAAAGTAAGAGTCTAGTTGAGACACTTAGACTTTTATTCATGAGATTAAATTAATTTTGGGAGTTGTCTCAAGTGTATAAATTCCTTTTAAATTTTATTTAATCCTCTAACTCCTCCTGTAGCTTGTACACCACTTAAATTTGTGAAAATAAGCCTGATTTTACCTTGTTCCATATAATTCCATACAAAAAACCAAATGTTTGAGATAATTTGAGATTCCTCTACAACAACTAGGTGGTTTCATAGTCATATCCATTCATTTAAATTCTCAAAATGCTCTAACTCTCCAATCAGGTCCTTATGAGGATTTTACAAGGGTTTTGAGTAACCTGGAACTCTTAACCTCTGTTCATAAAAGTTAGACATTGAAACCATTGAATAATTTAAATAAGATATACTTAAGTATCCTCCTTAACATATACTATTGGCTTAGGGTTCCATGAAAATTTTATTGAGAGATATGAGTGTCCAAAGTTAACCTTTGAGTGGCTTTCATGCTTCTCGTGAGGGTCTGAGTATGTCTGGAGTTGGATGTGGCTTATTGTGGAGTTCATTAGTCTAAAAAAAGATTATTAACCTTTTAATTTGACCTAAAAACATGTTAAAATCCTTTGGAGAGTTAAATAAGACCCCAAAATGGAAGTTACCTGTACTTTGAAATAATGACTATGCCATGCCAATAGGTCTATTAGCACTTTATGAGCCAAAATATGAAAATATTCACCATAAATGAATTCAAATATTATGAACACATTATATTTTACCCTATAGTCATGATAAAAAATGTTAGAGTACCTAGAGAATCTAGAACTTGAAGTCACATATCATTAGGGGTTGGGTTTCCATGCTTTCCTATTAGGCCTACCTACAAAAGTCCTTGTCCAGACAATATCCTTGGAATTAAAACCCCCTAATATTATTCCTCATGTTATCTTATAAGTCTCAAAACTTTAAAAACCTCACCAATTGATTATAGTGACCTCTAGTGTACTATCCAACTCTTTTCCCAAAAATAGCCAACTTCTTACATGAGAGTATTGATGTACCTCTGAGATAAAATAGAGGGTATTAGGCCAAATTTAATTAGAAAATTGAAATATTTGTGACATAAAAAAGGTCATGATGACCAATCTTACCTAATTATTTCATTAGATTCCAATTTAGGTGGTCCAACTAACTCAACCTTGTTAAAAAGGGGTCCAACAACCCTATTTTTGCATGTTTTTCATGTAAACCTCCATGTAGATACTCCTTCCATGTCATTAACATAACTAAATTACACTTAAACATGTTTCTCATCCTTATTACAAGATTATAAAACTTTGGAAGTCCTTATAAATCCTATTTACTATTCAGAATTGCCACTTACCCCTTAAATCAAGGTGCTTTTAGTCTAATTGTATGAACTAAGACAACCTTGCATAGGTGAAACGGTGTTTGGATAGCTAGTTTAATTTTATTAGGAGTGTAAATACCTTCAATTTATGTTACTTGACCATCCACAATGCATTAAATCTTTCATACCTCTCTAGGAGGTCAAAACTTGACACCTTACCATCACCAACTAGTGCCTTATTAGGACTGAGATAGTAGACAAGGGTTTTCTTCATGATTTAGTGAAAAAAGACTTTATATCATACCTGTGACATTTTTAAAGTGATCACCTAACCATCTTGTTAGGCCAAGCTCAATCTATGCACCTTCATATACCTTTCATCCTCAAAGCTAGGCATTTTTAATGTTAGGACTGAGACATACCTATAGGAATGTGGATTATTATATAGTTTTTTGACCTCAAATGTATGAAATAATTTTTATTTTCCTTCCTATAATCATTTAATTTCCATAATTTGATTTTTTTCATTTATTAATTAGGCCTCAAAAGACCACCTTGCTCTTGACTATTACCAATTCCTAGTTATGACTGTAGATGCTTATTTTACCTTGGTTATAGGTATTCAAGGTGATATTTTTTGACCTCATAAAGTGTTTATAATGACTTTAGTTTATTTTATGGTATCATGTCACATAATTTCACCCACTACATGCTTCATGATCTTCAAAAACCTTCTTTACTATTAACTAAGACCAACTTCTAAATAGGCTAGTTTTGTATGCATGTTTAGGCCTATAGGTTTTATGAAGCATTTGCATCATGCTTAGGAGTGTATGAAGCTTTATCAAATTATATTTAAATATATAGTATTCATATTATGACTTATATTCCTCACTAGGAAATTTAGATACCATCTTTTGTGCCACCCATTGAAACATTTCCCTCACTGCCCTATGTACCCTATGTACAGACAAGGGATGGCCAAGAAAGGTCATTTCATGCAATCACTTCTTTTCTCATAATCAAGAAGCCTAAAGTTAATTTTTGGAGTGCTTGGAATTTTTACATATTTAAATAATAGGCTTATTAATTCCTCTTATGGTGTAAACATCAAACCTTCCTTGGAAATCTTGTAGATATTTCTACCTATTTTTAGTGCCCTTTTTGCCATTTTGAAAGGTCTCAAAGCACACATAATCCTTGCCCAATAAAGCTCAAAATTGGCATGAAGTTTGTACATGGATGGGACTAAAAGTTTTGCATAGGATAAATCCTCAAAATCAAACATAGCTTCATCTTAGGAAAACCCAAAAGACTCTTGGGAGCTTTGTTTGGGGTGTTTAGGGACTTAGTCCTTAAAGTCAAATTAGTGTTCTTGGAGTTATCCACCCTTCTTCCTAGGCTCACCACTAGTTATAAAAAATCAAAATCACTACCAATACTTAACATAAACCCTTATTATCTTGGAAATAATGACTATCAGAGATGAACACCTCCATGGAGAAGGATTAGAACTTGTAGGTGACAATATTGAATCACATGTTTGGTTGAAGGTATTGAAGGATGGAATTATGCAAGGTGGGGTCTCCAAAATACCAAATTATGGTATATTATCACAAATATTAAAATAATTTTCTATTCCCTTTTTCCTTCTTGGGAAACCCATAGAAATTAGTTGGAGGTGAAATTCTGCAAGCAAGTCTACAACTCTGATCTTTAGGCCAAGAAATAAGCCTAGAAAAGGCTTTATCGACAAATAGACTATTAAAAACAATTATAAACATGAAAATATACTTTAGGGTCATGTAGAAGCACCTAAAACACTCAAATACATTTATCTAAAGTAAGAGAAGTTGAAATAGATTAAAAAAGAGACCCCTTCTTGGTTGAATAGGCATAAAAAGCTACCTAGAGTGTTAAGAATTGTTCATATAGGAGGAGGAACCAAAACAAAAAATCATATTATGAAAATGAATTAGACTTAGATAAATATCCACCCCCAAGATAATTTCCTCCAACTCAAATTATATAATCCATAGTGAGCATTTAAACTTGACCTTCATTTGTATGCCAAGAGAAAGATGAAAATAAATTGAGTTATAGATGCCTATTTTTGCATTATCCTTTAATTTCAAATGTGGAAATGGATTTGGGGAGGTGAAGAGACACCACACCCATGTTTTTAACTTTATATCTAATCATGGAGTTCGTATAAGTGCCTAAAATCCCCTAAAAATAAGGAAAAACTCAAGTTTTTTATTTTAATTGACCTCTGGATGCTATTTGATTGATTTTGGCCTAACTCTGACCTCCCCCAAATTGAAACTAATATTGGTGAGAAATTTTTCCTTTTAGAAGTTCATACAAGTCCATTAATGAGCTAGAAAGTGGCCAAAGGACCCCTTTTTTCACATGAAACTTAGGAAATGAAAAATTAATGACTTGTAAACACATTAAAACATTATAAAAACCTTTATAAGATAAATTTACATTAAATGGACCTTTTGACCATGTTTAACTAGGGTTTGACTAGGTTAACCATGGTTGACTAGGCCAATTTAAGAGGAAAGCACTTCAACTAAGACTAGGACATGGCTAAGAAAGATATCTAAGACAAAATGAGACCCCATAAGATATATGTAAAAAAGTTTAAAATGATAGGGGATGAACTCATTTGACTATAATTCAAATTTGGTCAATAATTTGGCAACTTCTAGGGGTAACATGCTTGCCTATGTTAAGTACTAGTAGCCTTATCAGTCTATTTGACTTATGAAGTCAAGATGTGCTTGGAAAACATTAGGACAAGACCTTGAAGAGACCAATAAGATAATAATTCTACCTCAAACACAAAAGGGAAAGAGACACATAATAAAGACTAAAGCAAATGCACATGTGTTATTATCCCTTAGGGAAACAAACAAAAAAAAAAGGAAATAAATATGTACATTCACCTTGGTCATGATTATACCTACCTTCCTAGATCAAAAGTGAAATATCTTAGGTCTCCTCCCTCACTAGATGAGTGAGTATGCTAGGCATGTTTATTTTTGGATGGGACACTAGATGACTCTTACTTCCTCTTTGTCCTTTGATTTTGTATATCATTCAATGGAATCATATCCCATGTATTATCAAAGTAGTCAAGGTCCTCTTTAACCTCAAAACATGCCTCAAATTACTACCCCTTCATCTTAACATGACAAATCTAAAAGTCCATGTATGGAGCAGCTTGTTATAAGTTCATCTCTCCTTGAATGATCTATTCATTCTCTTTCATTCCCATAATCTCTTCAAACTCTTCAAGGAGCATTGTATTAAAACCATTTAAAGGTGTTTCTTGATTTAATTCTACATGAATATTGTTGGAGGTGGATGCATAGGTAGATGCAAAGATAATCTCCAAGTTATTTTCAAAATGGCTATAATCATCATAGATTAATCTATTATTATCTAGGCTCTCTCTATGATGTTTCTTTTCAACATGTGTTTATTTTCTCTCATCTTGAGTTTACTTGTCTAAGATCTTGGTTTTTTTCTCCTCATTATACTCTTGGAACATTTTCATGTAAATCTGCAACATATCCTATTTCTGAATAACATCTTCTTGCTTATAATGACTTGTCAGTGCCAAAGAATTTGTAGGTTATTTCAGAGGTTCAACCTCATTACATATACTCTCAAACCTTTTCCATAGGTCATTATATTCTATCTATCTTGGATCATGAAAAGGAGAGACAAAAAATTCCATTTCTTCTTCTTTCTTAGATTCCAAGAGAACTTTGTCTAAGGAATATTTTCTAACACAAGGAGAGTCTTCTTTCATATCCTCACAACCTGAATTCCCCTCGCCATCACTCAACCCTTCTTCATGCTCAATCCAATCTGATATTTCAACTTCATCTTTCCTCTTAGTGACATTAACCTTAGGCACTTCTAAAATGGGGAGTTTGGCCAAAGGGGATTCCCAAGTAGCAAAACAATTCTCCACATTAGGAAGGCAAACGTGATTAGTTGGAGGGGTTGGAAAGATGGATTTAATGATCTCTTAAGGAGATGTGGGAGGGTGATTAATGGTTCCAAATTTTTGTTCCCTAATAACTTCTCCATATGACTTGTTCTTTTCCTCATGATCTGCCATCACATCTCTCCATTTAGGGAAGGTGGGTTCAAGGATAGCTTCATGGGATTAAGATGATGATTAAGGATGAAAGATATGTCTAGGAAAATTGTATTTTTCATAGGGTTGTCACTTTGATTGTAAGTTGGATAAGTTAGTTTAGATATTTTACCTTCATTTGCTATGATGGACTACCTCAAGGCTTGATTGGCTAATTCAAATCTCCTTTCGAGCTGAGCTTTTAATTTCAGTCTCTCCCTCTCAAAATCCTCTCCCAATAAATGAACCTACTCAACCATGATGTTTTCATCCATTGGACTGCTTTCTTGGATGGATCTCCAAGAAGGGAAACTCAGGGAAGTGCATGAGGGGTTTGGGGTATTAGGAAACATGGTTGGACTAGAATTTTGAAAAGTCAAGGATGGCACACTTGAGGGTGAATGTGGGGAGTTTTTAGGTTGAAAATATGGGATTTGTTCATAAAATCTCAATTTATCCTCTAGATTAAAGATCAAACCACACACATCAATAATTTCATATGAAATATTTGTCCAATTAGCACATTCTATGGGTATACACTCCTTAATTTCTTCCAAGGCATTCCTCATGCTCTTAATAAAAACACTAGGTATTATTTCACCACAACTATGTCTATTGTCAATGTATTTCATGTATTCTTGGTAACCAAGGAGAGTTATTTTTAAATAGTAATGGAATGGCTTAGATGAGACCTAGGTGGACTGGATGGATTCCAAACTTGATAGGTCCAGCCATTACTAGCATATGATTATTGAGGATCATGTTAAGGATGGACAAAAAATTGCTCATAATCAAGAGGAAAAGGCAAAGCTAGACATAACTCCTCAACTTGTGTTAAAATAAGATCAAAATCACAAATATCCATGACTCACTTCACAAAAGAGTATGGAAAAATAAAACACATTTAATTACTATACTTGGGCTACTCAACTAGTAGATATGTACATGGAGTCGTCATTTATATTTATTAGAATTGCCTCCAAAGGCTGATGTCTTGAGGAGAACACTAACAATCCTCAAAGAATGGACTCAATAGTCCCACCATGCATGCCAAAAACTATTTTCACTTGAATGCACCCAATGTGGAGATGGGACAAACTTTTCTTCACTCAAGTGACATAATGGAACCACCCCATGGATTTGGCTATCCCTATTTGTGGTGGATCTCTAGATTAGGGACTAACTCCTCTTGATGCATCATTGAAGCTCATATTCCTCCTACTAACAATGTAGGGGGATGAAAAGGGTTAAAATAACTTAAATTAAACCTATTACATTGGATGTGATGCATCAAAATATTTTATCTACTCATGCCTTTAACATACACTTGAAACTAAGGACAAATAACACATACACTCCATTCAACATCAATCTCCCCTCTCACATTAATGTTTCAACATGGGGTCTTAGAAATGACATAGGATAGGAGGAACTAAAAAATAGGAATTATAAGACACTCTATTGAGTAGCCTACTCACTTACACATGCATTATCTTTAGAAACTTCTTGTTGACCTGTAAGAAGGAAATCATAATACACTAGGTACCAATGGAATCAACATGCAAAGGTAAAGGAAATTACACTTGCATAAGACTAATACCAAGCATGTACATTTAATTCAATACTTTAATGCATTAAAACACTTGTATTTATTTATTAAAGGTAAATTTTTTGTATGGATTCACCATACCTAAGCAGAGAGATCCATACAATAGTCAAAAGGCTAGAATTTATAGAAGAAATGGGAAGCTAGAGAGAAGGGAAGTCCAAGAGTCACTTTGACATGTGTCCATCTAAGAGAATAAATTAAAATTACATTTGAAATAGAGGTGGGTTGATATATTCCATTTCATAGGTGTATACTTATCCAAACAAGTCATAAGGATAGTGAAAAGTGGCACAAAACTACCAATTTGGCATAAGAAATTGCCCACCTAAGATGTCTTCCAAAACTATCCCTATCACTGCATATAGCTAGGTATGATGGTTGGTATAATCAATATGGGTTACAAACAATCCCATAGATTAATTATATTGTTCCTTGACCATATATATTCTTGTGAACATGTAAAATCATCACTAGCATTTTTTGAAAGGCACTTTTCCATGCACCTTCTGCACTTGGCATTCAGAACTCCTAAATTTTCATAACTATTATATGCACAAGAGGGATTAAACTTTTCTAATTATCCCATAGCATTATTTTTAATAAAAACCTTTAAAAGGTATCCCTAATTACTTTTTACCACTTTTTTAAGTGTTCACTAATCTAGCTTACAAGACTAGCTAAAAGTGAGACTCTGTTTGAGACAATTGGAATTTTATTCATTATATTAAATTAATTTTGGGAGTTATATAAATTTTATAGCTTTCTTCCAAAGTTTATTTCAACTTCTAACTCCTCATGTATCTTTTACACCACTCAAAATGGCTAAAATAAGCCTAGTTTTCCCCTATTCCTTATAATTTCGTAGAAAAAAAACATATTTGTAATATCCTATAAGATTCATATACAAATAAAATGTGGTTTCATGGTCATTCCCTTGCATTTATAGTCTCAAAATTCTCTATCTCTCCAATCGGGTCTTTGTGAGGGTTTTACAAGGGTTTTGAGTGACCTAGACTCCTAACCTTTGTTCATAAAGGTTTGAAATTAAAACCATTGAAAAATTAAAATAATATCTCCTTAATGACCCTCCACAAAATTTTCAATTGGATCAGGGTTCTATACAAACGTTTGTGAGAGATATGAGTGTCTAAAGTTGACCTTTGAGTGGTTTTCATGCTTATCATGAGGGTCTGAGTATGCCTGGAGTTGGATTTGGATTATTATGGAGTTTCTCAGTATAAAAAATTATTTTTCACCTTTTATTTTGACCTAAAAAAATTTTCAAATCCTTTTTATAGTTAAACAAGAACCCAAATAGAAGTTACCCCTACTTTGGAACAAGGACTATGTCATGTCAATAGGCCTATTAGCACTTTGTGAGCCAACATATGACAATATTAACCATAAATTCATTTAAATATCATGAAAAAATTAAATTTACCCATTTATTCATTATACAAAACATTATATTTATTGGAAAATCTAGAACTTGAAGTGACATATCATTAGGGGTTGGGTTTTCATGCTTTCCTATTAGGTCTACCTGCAAACCTCCTTGTCCAGACCATCTACTTGGAATTAAAACAACATACACTGATTCCTAATGTTATAGCATATGTCCCCTAACTATAAAAATCTCACCAATTTATTATAATGACATCTGATTCACTATCTAACTCTTTTCCCAAAAACTGCTAACTTCTTGCATGAGAAGACTGACCTACATCTAAGACGAAAAAAATTTAGTAGGCCTAATTTAATGGAAAAATTTAAAGTTTTTGGATATAAAAAATTTCATTATGACCTATTGAATGAATAATATCATTATATTCCAAGTCTATGTGGTCTAACCAACTCAACCTTACCAAAAAAGGGTCAAACAACCCTATTTTTGCATGTTTTTTGTGTAAAACTCCATGTAGTTGCTCTTTCCATGCCATTATCATGCCTAAATGAAAATTAAATTTTTTTATCATCCTTATTCCAATATAATTATAATTTTTAAGTCCTTATAAATCTTATTTACTATTGAGAATTACGACTTACCCCTTGGAATAAGGTCCTTTTAGTCCAACTATATGGACTGAGACAACTTTTCTTAGGTGAAAATGTGTTTGGATCACTCTTTGTATTTTATTAGGAATTTAATTAAAATATTTATTTTTACTTTACCATCCACAATTCATGAAATCCTTCATACATCTTTAGGACGTCAAAACATGATACCTTGCCATCACCAACTAGTGCCCTATTAGGACAGAGACAATATAAAAGGGTTTTATTCATGATTTAGTGAAACAATACAAAATTATAACATAACTGAGACAATTTAAAAGTGATTACATAATCATAGTTTTATGCTAAGCTTATTTTATGCACCTTCATATACCTTTCATTGTCAAAGTTAGGAATTTTCAATGTTAGGACTAAAATATACCTATAGGCCTATGGGTTACTATGTAGATTTTTGACCTAAAATGTATGTAATCCTTTTGTTTTCCTTTATATAATAATTAAATATCCATAATTTAATTTATTTCATCAAATAATTATGACTCAAAAGACCACCTTGCTCTTGATTGTTACCAATTCCTAGTTATGACTGTAGATGCTAATTTTACCTTGGTTGTAGGTATTCAAGATGAGAGTTTTTTACCTAAAAAAGTGTGTATAAGGCCTTTAGTTTATTTTATGGTATCATGTAACATAATTTAATCCAATACATGCATCATGAGTTTCAAAAACCTTCCTTACTACTGACTAAGACCAAATTCCAAATATGTTGGCTATGTATGCCAATTTAGGCCTATAGGTTTTACGGAGCATTGGCATCATGACTAGGAGTATATAGACCTTATTATAATGTATTTAAATATTTAGTATATATATTAGGACTTATATTCCTCCCTATGCACTTTTAATAACATAATTTATGCCACCCATTGAAACATTGCCCTCATTGCCCTGTGTACCCTATGTACAAACAAGGGATGGCCAAGAAAGGTCATTTCATGAAATCACTTCTTTTCTCATGATCAAGAATCCTAAATTTTATTTTTGGAGTTATTGTAATTGTTACCTCTTGTAATAATAGGCTTAGGACTTCCTCCTATAGTGTAAACATCAAACCTTCTTTGGAAATCTTCTAGATATTTCTACCTATTTTCAGTGCCCTTTTTGCCATTTTGGAAGGTCTCAAAGCACACATGATCCTTGCCCATTGAAGCTCAAAATTTGCATGAAGTTTTTCCATGGATGGGAATAAAATATTTTTATATGATGAATCCTCAAAATCAAACATATCTTCATATTAGGAAAACCTAAAAGACCCCTCGGAGCTCTATTTGGGGTGTTTAGGGACTTAGTCCATAAAATCAAATTAGTGTTCTTGAAGCTATCCATCCTTCTTCCTAGGCTCAACATTAGGTCTAAAATATTTAAATAACTACCAATACTTCATATAAACCCTTATTATCTTATAAATAGTGACTATCACACATGAACACCTCCATGGAGAAGGATGAGAACTTGTAGGTGACAGTATTGAATTACATGTATGGGTAGAGGTATGGAAGGATGAAATTATGCAAGGTGAGAAGGTCTCCAAAATAAAAAATCATGGTATATGATCATAACACTTAAAAAAAATTATATTCCCATTTTCCCATGTGGGACACCTATATAAATTTTATCTTGAGGTGATGTTTTGGAAGCTAGTTTGTAACTCTGATCTTTAGGCCAAGAAACAAGCCTAGAAAGGGATCTATCAACAAATGGACTATCTAAAACAAGTAAACACATGAAAATAACCTTGATAATCAGGTATAATAATTTGAAACACTCAATCACATCAATCAAAAGCAATAAAAGTTGAAATAGAATAAAAAAGACACCCCTTCTTGGTTGAATAGGCATAAAAAGCTGCCTGGAGTGTTAATAATCGTTCATAAAGGAGGATGTAGAAAAACAAAAAATACTATTATGAAAATTAATTAGACTCAGAGCACTATCCATGCCCAACATAATTTCCTCCAACTCAAATTGTATGACCCATAGTGAGCATTTGAACTTGACCTTCATTTACATGCCAAGAAAAAGATGAAGAAAATTGAGTTGTAGATGCATCCTTTTACATTATCCTTGTATTTAATACTTTTAAATCAATGTGTTGAGGTGAAGATACACCCCAACCACATTTTTTGTTAAATATCTGATCATGGGGGTTGTACAAGTGCCCAACATCCCCTAAAAACAAGGAGAAACTCACTTTTTTTGATTTTAACTGACCTCTAGATGTTATCTAACTAATTATAGCCTAAATATGACCTCTCGCACATTGAAAATAATCTTGGTAAAAAAAAATTGTCCTTTTAGAAGTCTTTACAAGTCCATAAATGAACTAGAAAGTGACCAAAGGACCCCTTTTTGCACATAAAACTTAGGAAATGGAAAATTCATGACTTGTAAGCACATTGAAAGATTATAAAAACCATGATAGGACAAATTTACTCAAAATGGACCTTTTCACCAAGTTTGACCAAGTTGACCATGGTTGACTAGACCAATTTAAGAGGAAAAAACTTCAACCAAGACTAGGACATGGCTAAGAAAGATACCTAGGATAACATGACACCCCATAGGATGCATGTAAACATTCTTAAAATGTTTAAAATGATAGGGGTTACCTCATTTCATTAGAATTAAATTTTGGTCAATAGTCACTAAAATTATCATCATTCTTTATCTCTTTAGCTACATCCTCTTCACATGCCTCACAAAGGAAAGGTTCTTTCTCCAAGAATGGCATGGTAGATCCCTAAAAATATTCAATAAGATGAGAAAAATCTAATGGTTTTTCCATAGATATCTGATTTTTATTTTGAGGCTGTTGAGCTTGAACAACTGTCACCTTCTTTTTCTATTGCACTATTTCTTTTATGGCTTTCCTTGAAGGAAAGGATTTAGGCTTCTAAGGAGGGAGGGGTGAAGGCTAAGTAGCTTTGGATTGACTTGAATGCATGATTTGGTTCCAAGATGGGCAAGATAGAGGCTCTTTTTTGACATTTTGATTATGGTTCTCTTCCTCTTTCCTTGTCTTCAACTCTTATTCTTTGATCTACTTGTCAATATTCCCTTGGAATATCTTCTCTATAAAGTGGTGAGTAGTTTGATGAAGATAAAGAACACAATAAGACTCTTGAGGGGGGATATAGTCTTGGATCTCAACATCAAGCTATCCAATAACACTCTCCTTATTTCTTTGATAGTTTTATTGGATAGATCTTTAAGAAGTGAAGGTCTGAGAAACACATGAGGAACTTGGAAAACTCAAAGGGTCACTTGAAATGGTTTCTTGAGGAGGAATGGATGGCATATAAGAAGAGTGAGGTTGGGCCTATTATTCCTTAAGGCCTTTTAGTTTGTCCTAAATTATTTGAATGTAACCACCTACATCCATCATTTCACTAGTGAGATTGCTCCAAGTTGCTCTCACAACAGGTGCCCATTCCTCTTTTATTTACTGCAATGACTCTCTCACATAATAGATATAGTGAGTAGGGATATCTTAGCCATATATCTCCATGAGTAAAACTCTAGTGCATGATTTTTAAGTCTCACTAAAGTTCATTTAAGTGCTGATATGGATTGGCTAACTACAAAATAACCATGATTAGGTTAGCTAGATCAGTAGGATGGCTCATGATAGGGCTGGTTAGGGGAAATATTATGATGGATTGACTATTAATAAGGAGGATAAAGGCAATAATATTGCATATATAGCTGATATAGGTCCTCATACCACTGGTGAGGATCATAGTATGGTTGGTCATACTGATCATAACAAGGATTATATGGATCCATACTGAAACAAGACATTAGAGACCATTAGTAAGCAAAGTGTTGAAAGTAGTTAATATTTGGAATGATACCTGATGTTCATAACCATCTATTAGTGCTTTAAGGTTGCACTAATACTATAAATTTCTCCAAATGCTAGTGTGTAGAATAATGTTCCATTGGGTATGCCAAAAATGGTTATCAATCTAAAGTGCACCTTATTTAAAGATGTGCAAAGCACACCTTCTCTATGGCTAATACAATTAGATATTCTTAGAGTGTGGGTGAATTTGAAGTGAGAAGAACCTATAAAGAGGGATTGTTTCCTTAATATCTATCACTAAAACTAATCTAATTTTTTATTTTTTAGGGTGAAAAGGGGAAGAAAGATGTTGAAAAGGGAAATCATACCTATTCTGGTGATACACCTAAGTAATTTGTGATTCTCTAAAAGATTTTTTGAAACTAAGGCACATATATGAATCAAAATAAATTATTCATATTGTTCTTAAAAATTAGTGTTTCAAAAGAAGGCTTAGATGAAGCTTGCAATGCAATTTTCTATTCCTATATTTTCAAATGACATGTATATGATGAAATTTATAACAATAGGTGAGAAAATGACCTTCAAAAAGTGGATGATAATATAACTTATAGACTAGTACATAATGAAAAAATACACTCTATTATGGTATTAACTTATGAAGAATATCTACTTTATTTGATGTATGATGTCAAATTATAGTTTCTACTCCAGCTTCAGGAATAATCTAAAATGGCTTCAAAAATCCAATATATATGTAAAAAATAAATATTTCAGCCCAAGTGGCATTAAAAGGAGATAATTATTAGTCTTGTTTTATTAACTCAAGACCTAATCCCTTTAAAAAATTAAAACAAGACTTCAAATTTATTTAAACTTCATAAAACATGCATGATCCTTAAAGGTGGCATAGGAATAAGGTGGTGGTCCCATATTTAAAGCTCAATATTAATTTTCATGAAATGATACACCAAACTTGGTTTTAATACACTTAGGATAATCTAGAGTTGATGCATTTAAAATCATGTAACAACATGTTAACCAAGGATAGATGCATGACTTGTCAACTAGTCAACATAGAGTCATGGCTCCTTAAGACTAGTTAACTACCTCTTTAACCTCTTCCTACATGAAATGACATTTATAAGGATTAAATGTGCATGATATATGCATGTAACAATAGATAGGAATCATTTAAACTCATTTTTAACTCCTTTATAGCTTCTCTCAATGCCAAACTCAAACTTGACACTTGATCAATTAGGCCTACTAGGCCAAATAGGCTTAAAAGCCAATCTGTGCACTTGGACTTCACGAAACTTGAAAGAAGACACCATGAAACCTGAAAAAACAATGAAATAGACCTATAATAATTTTTCACATTACAATATATGTAATTTTGATGAAAAAACACTCGCCATTCAATTAATAGGGTTGACTAAGCCTATTTTGATCCATTTTCCTACAAACTTGCCATTTTGATTGAGATGTTAGGGGATATTATAAGATTATTTCTGACCAAATAAATATTTGAGTGTCACTAAAACATCGCAATATTCAATCTCCATTGATTGGATTCTATTGAACTTCCCTGTACTTCATTTTACATGATTTTTACACTGATCCATATAGTTCCATGCATAAAATTGGCATTTATGGAATCCTCTCTTAGTTTAATTTATGTTTGAAAATATTTTAGGTTGATCCATGTTGATTTTATTGCAATAAAATCAACTTTTCACAAAATTAGCTTTTTGAAGGCTTGGAAGGTTTTGGAGATAAAACTTCAAAATGATGATTCATGACGTATAGACCTTAAAATCACAAATTATTTCCATTTGTTTATATCAAACTAACCCACCTAACATTCCTAAAAATATTGGGTTCTCTTGAAAAATATATGTAAAGTTATCATATGGAGGAAATTCATTTGTAGGGTTTTGCTTGCACTCTATATTTCCTACATTATTAACAATTATTAATAAATAAAATATGATCAAATAACCTCAATTTTTCACTAATTATAATTTCATATGGGTCCTCAAAACATACTAAGAGTGTTTGTCCAAACTCCCTACATGATGAAAGATATAAGCATCTGAACAAGAGGCTTGAAAGGGTGTCTAGAACTATAAAAAGTAAAAAACTTCACCAAGATCAAAATGAATCTTCCCCTAATTCATAATTCCTAAAAAAATCATCAATAAGGTTTTACCATGCTATAAAAACACTCTATAATTATCTTCTTACTTGAAAATTTAAAAATGCCTTTTTGGCCTCTATGTCTATTTGCATATAAAAGCCTATATGATCATGGTTTGGTTATTATTTGGAGTTTTTGAACTCTTTAAAATTCATATTATAAATTCAAAATGTCTTCCCATGCTTTTCAAACTTTCATCTGATCTTAGAAACTTTTTGTCACTTCAAAACATTCCCTGCTTCAATGGTGATCTCATAAGGACATGTTGATGACTATGACAAAATAACAAACACTTATACTCATTAAATGGTTTAAAAACTTTTTTATATGTTTTATTAAGTCCTAATGACCATGTGTATAAAATTTCAAGTAAAAACTCTACCTATAGATGCCTCAAAGCTAAAAAATCCTTTAAATTTACCCTCTGTGCATGGACTATGTGCATATTTAATTGAGTTTTACATATTCAAAGGTAATTTAATGGTGTATAATAGGTTTTAAAAATAAAAATCACCTTAAAATATCTCAATAGTCCTTTTTAGAGTTTGAAAACATACTCTGCCCCTATTTCTAGCATACTTAGATCCCTCAATCAATGTTTTCTTGACCCTACACAATCAATTTATGTATAATGGCTATGGGAGTTTGACCATACTGATATCTTCAAAGGTCATCATGGTGTCTATAAATTATTATTTTATGGATTAATATATTTATATACTCTTTAAATTCTAAGGAAAATATCATGAAGTAGTATATAACAATCATTCTCCTCAAACCCTACTAGGCCTAAAGGCCTAATTTTCCAGTTGTAAGTGATCATAACCAATTTGTATAAAGTGGGTATTAGTATCAAACATTGAGACATTCCACCTATGCATTTAATTAATCATAATCCATAACCACTCTCCATTTTCATGCTTTAATATTTTTAAAACTTCAAAACCCTCCATTAGCATTTGGTTGTGCCTAAGCTTGTTTTTACGGAAATATGGCTATAAGGTTTCAAATTCTTCAAGTCTATGACTGCTTTGGTCTCTTTAAATACTTAATTATATATTATATTATTTTTTAAAACCCTATTATTTCTTAATATAATTTTTTAAACATGGAAGCTAAATGTACATCATGAAATCAACAAGATTGTCAATTTCAACTTAAGACTATGATTTCATAGCTATAGATGCAAGCCTTAAGAGGATATACTATATAATATGTTTGAAACCTCCTCATTATATCCATTATCATGAGGGTTATCATTATACATACCCTTTATCATGTTACCATTAAGAACTCTATCACTTCTCTTTGAAATGAATCACTTTATAGGACCCCTACCTTGGTTGTATGCTTGATTGTAGGGTTATATGTTGATGGTTGTAGGTTACATTTAAAGAGGACTATGATTATATTTTACTTTGAGATCTCTCAAATATTCCATGAAATCCTCACCATCACACTTCTATGAACACCATCTCCTTTGGAAAGAGACTCCTTCAAAAGGCAAAATGATGTGACCATGACTCCTAGTAAAGGAGAGGTTTTATGAGATAGCTCTTGGCTATAGAAGAAATTGGGAGTTCATGTTATCCTTTTTTATTTAAACCCTTATGAAGATCCTACTAGTATTATTATTTATTAGACACATTAAAACATGAAACCTTGACTGTATAAGTACCCTCACTCCATGGATGTACTTATAGCTTAAAAATAATCATACTTCTTGACTATAAGATACTTCCACAGGCTTGCATGAAATTTACAACACTGTAGGTGAATATTCCTTATTATCCCTATATAAATCCTATTGAACCTAAATGTGCCTTTTCATTATGTTTATTTATATATAATCTCCTCTCAAAATGAAGCATGTCTCTACCAATCCAAACTCACCTCTTAAAGCCCCTAAAAGTCCCATTCATATGCAACTAAGCCTCTTTACCAGGCACAAACATGTAGGTGACTTTTGATGACTAAATTTGGTGATTAACTATGTTTTAGATCTATTTACTTCAATTAGACCATTGAAGAGGTTCATGAATCTCACTTGTTACAAAAAAACTACGTACCAATCATAACCTCACTAAAGTGGTCAACTCTTTGATGTGCAGTCAAACCATTACCTTTCCTCATGATCTACAATTGTAAGTGCTCATATAAGTGACTATATGGTTTTTTGAAGCCTTATAAAACATATTAAAGGCCTTGAATCAATTTTTATCTCCCATAAATGTGATATAGATTTAAATTTTTTTACCTACATCAAGATGTCCCCCTTTTCTAGAGCCATATTTCACTGAAAATGATTGGACTATGCCATATTTGTACAGATAGTAGCTTGTCTATGACCTTAAGGTATTCTCAAAGGTAGATTTGATCTTCATTCCTCCTCATGGTTGCTTGATGAGGTCATTTATAGTCACTATAGAGAGACCTTTGTCCTTGATGAGATGATTTTATTTGTTCTTTGGTGTGTTAGATTTATTTTAGGTCCTACCTTTTAACTACATGTGCCCTTGAATAGCCTACAAACAGTCTTTATTATGCTCATATGCTCTTGATCAACCTTTGGATCCGTAATGATTATACTAGGTTATGGAAATGGGTGAGGGTGGTAGGGATGAAGGAAGGTGGAAATGTGAGGGAATTCATGAAAGCAGGGTGAAAATGTATCACAAAACATAGTGGAAGACTCAGAGTATGGCAATGAGATGGGGTAGATGAGATGGAGGTGTGAAAGGAGAACAAATTAGTAGAAGAAGACTATAATGAGGATATATATGAAAACATGGGCACAAAAACATCATACTATGTGAATTTAGAGGCCATTAGAGGAGTACAAGAGACTGAAATTGAAACTTGGTTTTCTCCAAAAACCTTAGAATTTGGAAAGAAACCTTACCGTATGCTAAAATAGGCCTCTTTAAAACACTTTGAGAGCATGGAGGTGATTTATTATCCATCAAAATTGTAGAGAATTTTATAATTATGATTTAAAATCATGAAAAACTTGGTAAATCCTTGTGAAAAGACATATTTAAGAAAATTTGAAGTTGCCTTTTTCTTCCATGATCATACAACCTTCCTTGCAAACATGTTATACTATATATTTGACTGGCTGACTTGGTGAGCTTTGTTTAAGCCTAAATTTAATTAATAACAACTATATAATACCATTGAGATGTATATTAAGTCCCCAATATTATATAATAACTTGATTTTCCTTGAAACTCTACCTAGGTGAAGAGAAAATAGAGAAAATTGGTTGCCTTTTTGGTTGCAGGGCAATAGAAATTAGCTTATATTCAAATAGATGGTTCATAAGCCTATATAATCCATTTAAAGAGACACTTGAACCATAATTAATCCCTTTTAGTCTCATTTATTCACCCCATGTTTTAGACCTTCACTCTTCCTTAACAGATTGTACCATTAGAAAACCTACAAGTAGGTTGCTTTGTGTAAACTAAGCAAGTGCCAAAAGAAAATTAGTTTTTGGCCTATGTGTCCATGAATTTCCATGAAAATATTCATGAATCTTGTTAATGTCTTAAAGTTGTTCTCCCCTGCCCCTTCTGTATAGAATCCATATTATTCTTGCAAAATGAAGGATAAGAGTTCTTTTTACCTTTTAAAAGATTTATTTCACTTCCACCACATAATATTGGACCTTTTAGAATGATTACATTATAATCATTCAAAATTGAAAATTTTAACCCTTTTTCGTGTTTTAATGGGGCTAATTGGCATGTGTGGGGTGAAAAGGGGGCCCTTTTGACTTAGAAAACTTATTAAAACACCTTTTCAAGATTTTAAACTTATGACTTAAGCCATAATCATATTTTTGAATATGTTAAGAGAATTTTACAAATAATTAATTCTCTATTTGAAACTAATTTTGACAATTTTTGAACAAAAAATGCATTTTAGACCATAATTCCTCAGTTTGACCAACTGTAAAGGGTTATTGATCAGGTTTAGGAAAGTTATGTGTTATAGGGGTAGTAATATAGCATTTATAGGTCAAATTACTAACACATACATCATATCCTATATTTTTTATTACTTCATTAATTTTTATCTAGATGTCCTAGTAGACTAGTATCCTGTAGCAGAGAAATTCTAGTTTTAATTGTTGACAAAACATCAATTATGTTATTTGTTTTAGAAATGGTTTGCTTAAAATTATTTGATTTATAATTATGATACTAAATATTATTATATCCAATTGTAAAAGGATTATTTTAAGCAACATTATTGTTAGAATTATTATCATTATTCTGAGCTAATCTACCTTTATCATCAAAAGAAGATTTGTCATTTGCTATTTTATTATTTTCTGGAGGATTATAATATCTATTATTAATATTTATAGCATAACTATTCTCATTTTTTATTTGATCATCAAGAGTATTTATGTTATAAGCTAAATATTTAGTTATTTCATTTTTTCTGGAATAAGATACTTTTTTAATTTAATAATAGTTTGACATGTTTCAAGATTATGATCAAGTTAAAAAACATTGTAATAGTAATCAATATCATCATCTTTCATGAATATATAAGAAGAATAAGGTTTAACATTTAGCTGCCTTTTAATAATGACCAACTCATTGCCTAAACTTTGTATTGATTTTAATCTCTGCATTATCTAAATTTAAACCTGTAGTAGAACTATCTTTGAAACCTATATGCTCTAGTTTATTTTCATATTAAATACAAAATATTATGGTTTCATCATACTCTATAATATCTTTATCTTCTAAAGCCATCTTATATTTCAAAGGTAAAACATTACAAAGATAAAGTCTTAATAATTTCTTTGAAGGTCTAAGATCACCTGGGATCATTTCACGTAGCTTATTAAATCTAGAAAGTAAATGATACATGGTCTCACTAGGATCCAAATAAATATTTGAAAGGTCCTTAAATAAATCAAAATCTTCTTTGGCCTTACCAAAAGATAATTCTAACCAATTTCCTACATCTCTCTAATTATGAATAACTTAAGTAGGTAGACTAAAAAATACTTGAAAATATTTTCCTCCCACTCTTTCTGCAAAAACTCTTAAACAAATCTTTTCACTAGTAATTCCAAGAGTAGAACAAAATAGTCTAAAGGCTTTTAAGTTATTTTCCCAAGATTCTCGAGTAGCACCAATTTTTTTTGGTTCATTCAATCCCTTAATAAAAGGTAACTTACAAAATTGATTTTTGACATTGATTAGATTAGTTGAAATCCATGGTGTTATATATATTTAATGATCTTCCTAATCTTCTTCATCTTCACTTTCAATGAGCTCATCTTGTTGTCTATTGTTCTATAATCGATGAAGTAGATGTTCCAATCTCCATTCTAGTACTGGTGGTTCTTCCACTATTGAATTTCCTCTTACCTAATTTCTCACTATTTGATTCCTCACTAATTGATCTCTCATTGGAATCTTCAGTAGTTTCTACCTAAAAATATTTATTTTATTAAACCTAATTTTCTTGACCTAATTGCATATTTATCAAAGTAGTTTTAGTCGATATAATAAAATCATGAAATGGAAATGAATCAAAAATAAAATGAGTTTTAGGCCTATGATTAGAAAAAAAAAACTCTTTCTATCTTCTTAAATTCTCCTATTCAAGTTCAAAATTTCACAATGAGTCTCACACGTAAGATTCAAATACTAATCAGTTTCAAATTCAGCAATCTCTTCTTAATTTATGAGTTCAATAGCTTGATGAAGATTTTTAGGATGATTATACCATGCATAACACATTAGATTGAAAGAAACATCAACTTGATCATCTTCTCAATATATTAAAGGTTGAATAATAAGAGGTTGTTGATCTCCAATAACCATTAGCAAGAAGAAAATAAAACTCAAAACAATTTAGAATTTTGAATGATTTCCCTAGTGGAGTCACCAAATTTATTGATGATGTAAATTATATTGTCAATTAATCAATCTTTCACCTATCATGAAAGTCAATTTGGAATCATACCAATCTAATTATGGGGTTCTAAAGGTTCACTTAGGATACTAAATATGGAAGGGGGTTTTATTATAAATTCTAGGAAATAGTCAACAAGTTATCAAAATAACTTATTCCATTATAACAATCAGAAATCCATTTATCGAATAATGAATCAATTGAAATAAAAATCTATAATCTATTCTATCTAACAAGGAAAACCTATGAGTTTGATAGTCTCTTGAATAATAGAATTATGATTCTATAATATATATGTATTCAGATAAAATCCTGCTTCTTACTTGCAATTTTCTCCAAGTTAAATCTAAAGAAAACTAGAAATAGAAGAGATATATCAAAGAAAGAGAAAAATGCCAAACATAAGCAAAAGAGAAGAAAAATAACAAGGATAATGAACTAAGAAAATAAAATTAATAAAGACAAATGACTAATCCTATAGAAAAGAGGGATAAACTAGAAAAGAAAACAAACTAAGGAAAGAGCCTAAACAAAAAGTAATCTAGAGTAAGAAGCTTAATTAAGATGATTATTCTAAACAAATCCAAATAAAATATAAACAAAGTCTAAAGAACAAAAACATAAACTAAAAATGAAAACAATTAACAATCAACAATGAAGCAAAGGAAATTAATCTATGGATTAAAATAGATCAAAAGCCTATTTAAATTAAATATAAAAAAAGAAAACTAAAGGAAGTAAATTATGAGGAAAATATCAAATGATTAACTTAGAAGATATAAAGATTGTTAAACTAATAACAAACTGAAATAGAAAGAGATTTAGATATTTAAAGTTATCAACCTATAGTAAATCAAAGGAAATAATAACTTAATAACATTTATAACTATCCAAATAGATACAATAAAAAACATAAACTAGAAGCTATAAGAAATAAATTAACTTAGATAAATTAATTAAAATAAAAGAGATTATAGATCAAAACTATATTAAGATAACCAAAATAGAAAAAAAATCAGATTGAAAAGAAATCTGAAAGAATTATATATATTAAAGTTAGTGTGAAATAGTTATAAAAGATGTGTGAATCTCAAAAATAGAGTCATCTTAGCAGGAATATATAAAATTATTGATAAATCCAACATCCTTTCTCTAAAAAAACTTGAACAATAAATTTGCAATCAAAATAGATCAATGAAATGTCATGGGATATCGAAATGATCATCATTATTCAGGTTGAATAATTAGAATCTACACATAGGACTACAAAATACCAATCATCAAAAGATATTAAGCTTAGAAAATAGAAGATAATCAATAATAGATGATAAATAAAATTGGATATACCTATGTTGCATAATCAATTACTCAACCATCAGATAAAGTACCATTGGGTTTATCTATAAAAGTTGTACTATCTCAGAGAAGTTGCATAGACAAAAGAGATAAATGATTGAATTTAGAAAACACTTAAAGTATTCAATACCTATTGTACTTATATCTTTAAGTGAGTCCTTTTATCTCTTCTTATACCTTCAACTTGGTTGTGAAATAAATTATGACTAAATTTAGTTAGTTATTTTTTAATGTTAACTAATTGACTTTTAACAAAGTTAATTAGTTA